>CM029552.1:27518882-27541348 GCA_017141385.1 Sogatella furcifera | reverse complement strand
TCTGGTCTGAGTCTGGTCTGAGCTTGGTCTGACTGCATCAGACCAGTGCTGTGGTCTGGTCTGAGTCTTGGTCTGGTCTGAGTCGTACCAGTGCGCGTTAGGCCTAATACATAAATAATGAATAGTTTAATAGCATAAGATCGTGAATAGTACAGGTATCAGCGTTATGTTTTGTGTATGATACACCATTCATCATTTTCTTGCTAGCAGCCATTTTCTGGAAGTACTCACAAAACACTGTTCACAAAACAGAAAAGAGCAGGCGGGGCATGAAGGCGTGTTCAAGTCAAATCTAAAACATCACCCGACAACTGCTGCCATCTACTAGTTGAATTTCGAAACTTTTTGAACCGATGTCATCGGCCAATCAGAGCGTACAGGCGGAGCTTGGAGACGTGTCTAATAGGAGTTGAAGCAAATCACCCTATTGCTACTGCCATCTACTGGCTCAATTCGGAACTATTTCGAATGTTATTTCTTCAACAAAGTGAGGGAGGGAAGTGAAAATGGCTGCAATCTTCAATTTTCTTGTTATTAAGTTTCCGATTTTCTGTTGAATAATGTATCTTACATTTCCAGTGAAATGCAAGATCTATGATGATTCCCAATATTTTTTATGTGAATAATTTATAATTTCTTTCCTTATGTGCTTTCAAGCACTTTCAGAAAATAATAGTAAATCAGTCAATAATATTAGAAATTGAATAATCGATAACTCGCTGAAAAATGTTTTTTTCATTAATAGTTAGTGAACCTACAGTACAGTATTTTCATTTCCAACTTAACTTACATGTATCCAAGCATTGTTTTCAAGTGCTCTGTTCAATTATAAAGTATGATACAGTTTTGCTCAATGTAGATAGCCTATAGGCTAATTATTTTTCATTCATTTCTCTTACGCTCTTGCTTTTCTGAATACGTTCCAATACATTCTATCTCGACTATTTTCTGCAGCCGCCGCTTCAACAAAACTTGATTAGTGGACTTGACTAGAACTTCACTAGTTCTTGAATCAATAAGTTCACCGTCAAGTCTTACCTTTGTCTTATCTGTGTTTGTGGGCCTACCTACCGTATAGTAAAACAATTTTTTCTCAAGTTAAAAAATTCAAGAAAATAGTTTGAGAAATTCAAGCTGACATAGAGAGTTGAACCCAGAAGTTTATATAAAGTTGCAGCCCTTTGATGGATTAAAAAAGCAGCATCAAACTAAAAGTAAAAGACCAAGTAGAATTCAAAAGTAATCATCAGTTAATCGAGGTTTTTTGAGAACCTTTTCCAATCAACCCGCTGCAACAGTCTGATCTCTTTGAAGTGAATCATCAATCGCTCTCTAACCAGAGTAGAACGGTGGAAGGTAATTTTTCAATAAAACTTGTTCCCACTAATTTACACGTCTATATTCGGTCGTTAATTGAGCGAACTGCCGCCAGGGACCGCTAACTTATCAATTAGCTCCAATAGGAGGCGAGAAGAGAAGAGAACATACTTTCCAATCGAGTTGCCACTGTGCCTCACTTCGCTTCAAGTAAAAGCAATTAAACTTCCATAATACCGATTGACTGTTTCGTCTCGGTAGGCAATGCTGTGTTTCGGAAATTATCACAAGTTCGTAGCATTGGCGTATTATAATATAGAAAATTTCATTTGATATACATAGCAAGTATATCACGATACATTTCGGATTTCGCTATGGTATACTATGATCATACCAAATTTACCTTTGATACCTTCATCTATTAGAGATTAGAGGTGATACCTTTATCATACTTGTATACCGTAGACCGTACACCGTAGAGACTTCATCATAAACGTAGAATGGGCTAAATACTTGGTGAAAAGGGCTCTGAAATACTATATCAACCTAATAGAAGGGGTCAAATGCAAGGTGTATAGAATAGTAGAATAAAAGAATACTCTTCTATACACCTTGGGTCGAATGATCTCATTCCTGATTGTGAGTTGAAGTAACATATGCTAATTATATGAATCCATAATGAATGTACAGAGATTGATAAAATTATTGAATATGGACCCAAAATGCTGTATATATAAGTTACAGTAATTAATGAAAATTAACACATAAAATTGAATATAGACTTGATATATTATGCTGTATGACGGATGCAACTTAGTTTCCTTATTACTGATTGACTGACTTTTTATTTCCTTTTCTCAAGATATTGATATTTTAGTCGATCAGAATGATGAGAGCTTTTTGGCTTGCTCGTTGATGATAGGAAGAATATTATTATGAAACCCTACAAGCAGTGGGTGCGTGCTTCTAACCAACGAGATCCAAATTTGATTTCTTTAAATGAATGACTCTTTCCATTTCAACAAATTGATTATTTACATTCTGTAAGATAATTTAAGAGTTAGTATAGATGAGCAGGAAAAATCTAGGCAGAAAATGAGGAAAGAAGAAAATATGATAGGATCGCTGCCTTTATTTTTAACTAGGAGGGCGAAGCTAGGAAGCACCAACACTTAACCAACAAATGTGATTGTTCTAGTAACTGGTGATGTAATAGAGGGGAGCAGTGGTAGGAATAATGACGAAAAACCGAGAAAACCCCTGAGTGTGTGTCAAATGTTGGATGATGAAATTATTATTGAATACCGTTGAAAGAACTGGAAAAAGTAGGCAGCAGGCTTTAAGTCGTGTCACTGTTCTAGCCTCGTCAACATTTTCACCCCTTGATTCATCATCGCATGATGTCTTTGTCAAACTTTCTTCAACTCAACTTGCTTCCCTTCTTTACAAGTTGCCAGTTCTTCTACACTTCGCGCACGCTGAGAAGGTACGCCTTCACCTTCCACCACTATTGTGACGACGTCTCTTCTCAGGGTACGCGAACTTCACGCGCCAAGTCAAGTTCGTGCAAGGTGAGAAGATACGTCATCGCAATACACCAATGTAGTGACGGCGTCTCTTTTACCATGAGCGATCATCAACGTTGCCACCATGATAATTTTGATCCACAGTGACGTAGTGCACCCTCTTTTTCAGCTGGAAACTTTTAGCACACTGAGGAGTGTCCTGCGTGGAGGTTTTCTACCCTTTTAATCTCTTCACCCTTTTTGTGATTGGCTGTCATGATGTGCTTCTGCTTTTTGCTGAGTGATCAGGGAGCTTTTAGCTCGAGGTGGATGAGAGAGATTCTTGTGGTGGTGAATATGAAAACCAGTCGAATACTTTGGGATGGAGGTAAATTTTACAGTATTTACTATTAAAAATGGGAAAAATGTGTGATCTTAATGTAAATTGCACAGGTCTACTGCACTTTTATAGAATCAACTCAGTAGTTCTCAAGAGTCTTTTGCTTTTTTCAGAAAAGAAAATAAGTGAACGATTTAGTAATATATTTGATGAGCTCAACACACAAGCCTATTTCAGTAGGCACAACTTTTATGAAAGAACTGTTCGCAGAGCCCAAAACGCGGCGGCCGGGGCGAAACGGGAATTTAAAAAATTTCAATTGGGCGATTAGAATAATTTTTCCACTAGTTTATAAGAAATTTATTTTTACCAACAACTTGAATCCAAAAGAAATTCATTCATCGTAATGAATTGATCAATAATTGAAAAACCACGATCAATGTATGAGCAATGTTTCATACAATGCTTGCTCTAAATTTAATATTATTCTTTGGTTGTCAGCCAATTCTGTCAACCAATCACAAGTCAGTTTCCGATAAAAACTCCTCCATATAATAATCCTATATTACTAATTTTTTTACCGAATTGTTGTAGTTTTTCAAACTTTTTTCTGGCAAGAGGACGAAATTAGATCATGAATAGTTTGAGTTCTATTTCATTATATTCATCGTATAGAAAATAGAATTAATGAGTATCCTATAAGATGGGAGTGCGAAATCATATTTTCATCTCATTTCATACAGCATAAAACTATTGAAGTCCAGTACTGGCCTAAGTTACATGATAAAAGTAAAACTAAGTCTAAATTCTATGAATAAATTCTTCAAATACTGACATGATAGAATCTTATCAGCCTGAATACATGAACCAGTATTATATTAGCACAAGATAGTCAATAGTAGATTAGCGTATTTTTTTGTGTATGATACACCATCCATCATTTTCTTTCTAGCAGCCATTTTCTGAGACAGAACTCACGAAACACTATCAACCAATCAGAAAAGAGCAGGCGGGGCATGAAGGCGTGTCCAAGTCAAATCTGAAACATCACCCGTCAACTGCTTCCATCTACTGGTTGAATTTGAAAACTTTCCTAACCAATGTTTTCGGCCATTTTGATCATAGGCGGAGCTTGGAGGCTTGTCCAATGGAAGTCGAAGCAAGTCACCCTATTGCTACTGCCATCTGCTGGCAGAATTAGGAACGATTTCGAATGTTATTCAAGAAAGTTGGGTAGAGCATTGAAAATGACTGAAATCTTCAATTAGCTTGTTATTGTGTTTCCGATTTTTTGTTAAAACATCTTTATTTCTAATGAAATGAAATAGGCTATCTATAATGATTCCCAATATTTTTATTTGAAAAATGTATTGTTCCCTTCCTTATGTGCTTTCAAGCAAACTAATAAAATAAATTAATCAATAATTAAATTTTTAACATTTAATGATAGAGTACGGTAGTATGTGACAGTTTTGCTCAATGGAGATAGCCTTTAGTTATCTTGTATTAATTACTGTAGGCTTTTGCTTATCACGTGTCCAATACATGAAAGTACGAAAAAATACGTTTGGATACAATAAGCAAGTCCCTATAATCCTTTTTGCCACACCACATGCAACTTTGGAATTGTTTATGAGAAAAATGTAAACATGCAAGGCAGCTCAAATAATGTTTGGCTTTGAATATACTATAATATGTTGGATTGAATTCGTCTGGTAATAAGAGGGGGCCTGCCAAAATCTCGCACAGGGCGCCAAAAAAACCACGCGAGGGCCCTGACTGTTCGTATGAAGTAAAAGAGGAACAGCTTTGGACCTCTTAAACTCTTCTTTAAAATAAATGCTTGGACACTTAAACTCATAATGAGAATAAGCTATTCATTGGATCAAAAGATCAGAGATTGTCATATTCAGAAAATTATTTAAAATCGAGATACCGGCTCTGATTATTTCACCCTCATCGATTTCTTGTAAACTCCAGTTTCCAATTTTGTTAATCCAGTAGTTTATAGGTCCATAATGTGCAACATCTCCGTTTCAACCAAAGATAAGATTGTTGAGTAATTAATAAACTTTTTAAAAAGAAAAATCTTTATTATGACGTTAAGCAATGAAAGATTCTAACCGACTAAGCGCGGCGCGCAGGCCGCAATTGTTTTTATTAAGTAAAATTGCAAACTAAGCAACTAGTGCTACATAACTCCTCCACCCCAAAATTTTTAATCGTCCTCGATTATTCAAATTTAAAATTTAGGTACCGCATAAACTAAGGTTGGGGCTGGTTGTGGAGAAACTTGTAATGGTACATTATTATTTCTTAGAGTAGGTCTACGAATATAATAAAAATACAATACAATTAAAATAATTAGTACAATTACGAATAATAAAAAATACATATTTTGATTGGTATATTCATTGAATAAAGACAAATCACTGAAGTTATAATTCTGATTTTCCAAAAGTGACATCTCGTTTAATCTACTAAAATTATTTGGTATCATTTCGATTTTTTCAGGAATATTTGTGAGTTTAAAAGATTTAGATATTTTGAAAGTTGATGGAAGACGTTGGTCTTCCATTTCATCTCCTTGATCTAAATGAATCAGAAAAGATTTAGATGGATTTATTTTATCATTATTTATTTTGATATGGGATTGACCATATCCAAAAACACAATTACTTATTTCGTCATACTTAATGAATGGAGTTGGATTCGCAATATAAGTTCGTTGACAATTGGTCAATTCATTATTTGCTAGAATATCAACAATATAAGAGTCATTAACATTTCGTTTAGTTTTACAATAAGAGGCATTGAGGTCATGTAGACATTGGTCTAGTACCACTAATCCTGAGTCAGAAACAGAGATCGTATTTTCACTTACGTTAATGCTATAACAAGAATTATTCAATAATACAGGATAATTAATGAGGCGAAAGGTTTCAAATAGTGAGTTTCTCATGGGAACAGAGATAAAGTATGTTATAAAATTCTCTGAAATAGTACAATGAACTGAGCTGAGTTTCCATAATGTTTCAATATTTTCACTTGCAATATTTTCTCTATGAGAATAAGTAATATTTTCAAAGTCGGATTTATGAATAATAGAATAATGAATCTTAGAACTAGAACAAAACTCAATACTATCTAACAATGCATTCACTTTCAATTCCATCAATTCAAGATTAAGATTAATAAGAGATACCGTGAGAATCTGATTCAAAAGAGTAAATTGCGAATATGTTACATTTTTAATCATTTCATTATTGCTATTTATCTTCTTCAAATCATCATTAAACTTATTCACTAAATTATTATTTACAACAAAACTTTTTCTTTCATTTTCAATCAAAACTTGTTCATTTTTCTCCAAATTATCGATTATCTCATCATAATGTTTCTTATCATTTGCATCTAAGTTTCCAGTAAACCAATTAATAGCATTTCCTAATCCATCAAAAAGTCCTCTCTTTTTACGAGATGAAGAATACATCGGAAATAACAAACTCAATTTTTCGATTAGATTATCACGTATTTACATAAAAGGAATAATCAGTTTCTTCATAGATGGTACATTTTGTAACTTATCAATAGAATTAGACAATTTTTCAATTTCATTCTTAAGACTACTTATATTAGAATAATGTATGAAAGTAAAAGTCTCGTTTATGTACATATGTCGTTCAATCTCCACTGGTATCAGTCCTGCAGTATTAGTCAAGTGCACTAGTTCGTACGCTGGGACTAGGGGTAGGATCAGAACCAGAAGTAGTATTATCTGTAACAATAGTTTTCTTTTTCACTTTTCTGTTGCGTTTCAACCTATTAGGATGAAGTTTGAGAGTTCTTTTACGGGATTGATAAAGGTTTTTACCAATTGCTTTAGCTTCAAAATATTTTGGGAGGTATTTTTTGTTTTGAATACTCCTAACGTATCTTACATCATCGGGATATTTAGGAGGTTCCTCACGATTTTTATTTAGTTTTTCAGTTCTCTTCTGTTTTTCGTCATCGGTTTTCTGTTTAACTAAACCACGAAAAGTTTCCAACTCTTGGAAATATCTATCTGCTAATTCTTCTGTTATTTGCACACGAGTTTTATCTAGACTATTGAAGTGTTTGAACTTGCCAAATGTAAGCTCCAAAGGGGTCATTTGGTGAGTTGAATTCAATGAATTATTGTATGTGATAATTGCAAGATCTAATTTTTCTTTGAAAGATGTCTGTGGCATTTCAGTTCCAAGTCCAGTTAGTAATTCTACAAGGGTTGAATGAGAACCTTGGCTATTTTCGTTCAATGGAACCTTGGCTATCAGGGTGTCCTGCAGACGCATAGTGAGGTGTTATTTCATATAACGTTAATAGTTGTCGCACAAGAGCGTTATCAAATTCTTTTCCTCCATCCATACAAACTATTTCGGGGATAGGATATTTCGAAATATATTCTTTCAAAGCTCTAGTAATAGCAGGGCCGTTAACATTATCAATGATGAATGCTTGGAAAAATTTAGAGAATAAATCGATTGTTGTCATTACTTTGTGTGATTCAAACGAGAATACATCTACTTGAATTTTTTCAAAAGGTCTCAAAGGAGTTGGAGTTACTTGATATTGAATTTTTACGGGATTTCGATCATATTTTGTGCGAAGGCACGTAGGACAATTATTTACAAAATTTGTTACATCATTATGCATTGTGGGCCAATAGTATTCACGTCTCAATTTCAGATAGTTTTCATTTATTCCACGATGAAATGTTTTTCCTTCATGATGGGTGGAAACTAGAACTTTTTGTTCTTCTATGTCTGTGATATCTTGCAGTATTATTTTGTTGATCTTGAATTTTGTAGTTTGACTGAATTCTTTCAATTTTTCAATTAAGAAGTTCAGTATACTTTCTGCTATGGGTTGAAAGTTTTTGTTGGGACTTACAAAAATAATTCCATAAGTTTTATCAGGTTGGAAATACGTTTTCAATCTTTCAATGTTGTTTGAAATATCATCTTTGGATGAAACAGTAATATTTACCCTATTCTTATCAAAGACTTTCGTGAATTGGATTCCGAATTTTCCACGTTTGATTACTATTTGATTTTTTCTTTATTGATAGGTGAATCGTCAATTACAATACCGGTTCTATCATCGGATGATTCCTGAGAATGAATCGTGACTAAAGAGTCATTGTCATCGTTGTTTTGTGGGATATCAGGTTCATTGTTATTGTTTTGATTTGGAAACAAATCGGCTAGTACTTGATCAAGGTCAATGTTAGTTTCATTCATAAGTTCATCTGTTGGAATGTTTAGATCTAATGAATTAGTTGGCGAGTTTGTTTGATTTTGAGGTACATTCTGATTTGGGTTTGATGATATTTTCGGAATCTAACTGAGCAAGAGTTTCAAAATCCATAATCTCGTTATTTAGAACTTCAGCAGTATTTACTGGATTTCGGGACAATGCGTCAGCAATCACGTTACTTTTTCCTTTTAAATATTCAACAGTAAAATCATATTCTTCAAGAAGTAGTTTCCATCTCAAAAGTTTAGAATTTGGTTCCTTCAAATTTCTGAGCCAAACCAGGGGTTTGTGGTCAGTTTTGACAACAAATTTCCTACCATACAAGTAAGGTCTGAAATGTTTTATGCTCCATACAATACTCAAAAGTTCTTTTTCTATTGTAGGTAAATTACATTCGGCTCTATTTAGAGTTCGAGATGCATATGAAATTGGGAGATCATTACCATTTACACTTTGAGATAAAACACTGCCGATCGCATAATTGCTCGCGTCGGTTGTCAGAGTGAAAGTTTTACTGAAATTTGGAAATGTCAAAATAGGAGAATTGCACAAGGCTTCTTTCAAATTATTGAATGATTTTTTGTATTCAGCATTATTAATATCAATTTTTTCATCTTTTCGCAAAGCTCTAGTAAGAGGTTGGGCAATTTTAGCATAGTTTTTAATAAGTTTTCTGTAGAATCCGGTCATGCCTAAAAATTGTTTTATTTCTTTGACAGATTTTGGTATTGGAAATTTGGAAACAGCTTTGATTTTTGCTGGATTGGGACGGATTCCGTCTTTAGACACGATATGGCCTAGAAACAATAGTTCCATATTACAAAAATTGGTTTTATCCAACTGAATTTTCAATTGATACTCTCTCAATTTTTTAAATACTCTTTTAAGGTCTTTCAAGTGTTCTTCGAATGAGTCGGAAAATATTATTATGTCGTCCATATAGACAAGAGCATTTGGAGTGTCACAAAAAATCAAATTCATAGCACGCATAAAGCTAGGTGGTCCATTTTTCAAACCAAAAGGGAGTCTCAAAAATTCATAGTGACCATCTTCTGTGCTGAAGGCGGTCTTAGGAATATCTGATTCTTCAACTTCAAGTTGGTGGAAGCCTGATGCTAAGTCTAAGCTAGTGAAATAAGTTGCTCTACCTATCTTTCCAAAGAGATCCTCAATATTTGGAAGAGGGAACTTGTCACCTTTAGTTTTTTCATTTAATTCTCGATAGTCAATCACAAGTCGTACTTTTCTTTTACCGGAATTGTCCATCTTTTTTGGAACAACCCAAAGTGGGGAATTGTAGGGTGAATTGGAAGGTCTTATTATTTTTCCGTCAAGTAACTTTTGAACTTCAATTTTAATGTCATCTTTGAAAGCTACAGGATATCGATAATTTTTCGTATACACAGGAGAGTCGTCAGTCGTTTCAATTCTGTGTTTTAATAAGTGAGTTGCAGTTGTCACGTCTGTCAATATGGTCCAGTCGAATTATACTTGATATCTCTTCATGAGTTAGAGTGTTCTCAGAAGGAGAACAGTCCATCAAATCACATTCTTCTATTTCGAGGCATTCAATATTTAACTCTTTTTCGACATCAGAGAAATATTCAAACTCACAAAAATTTCCATCAACATTTACAAGAATCTGATTGAGTTCTAAAGCAGGTATATTCGTTATTCCTAATCTAGCATTTGATTTGTTGATCAGAGGCAATTTCAAATTATTTATTCCTTTACGAATTTTGACTGGAGTAAGTCCATTCAAATTGAGTGTTTTGCCTTTAGTTATCAAACAGCTATTTGTGAGATCAATGCGGGATTCAATTTTCAAAAGTGTTACAGTACCAAGCAGAATATCAAAGTTATCACTAAAATCGTGTACAAAAAACAATTCATTTCTTAAACTATCATGCACAGAACTTAAATCTAGAGTCGCACGTCGAAAACCTTTTGTTTCACCAGCTGGTGTTTTGATTTTGAATTCACAATCTTCAACTTTTAAGCAAGGGAATGATTTATTATCAGTTCTCACAAAATTATATTTTGATCCTGTGTCAATTAGAATTTTACAACCATTAGAAAACAAGAATGGAAGTTCTTCAGTATTGCATAGGTTTATTTCGATCACCTGTGATTGGTTTGACTGTTGCCTAATTCTAAAAAATTCTGGAAGGCATCAGCGAGCTTGTCAACTTTTTCAGATAATTGTTCAAATTTTGAAGTTTCAGTTTCAGTTCGTTCAACTGGTTCACTGAGATGAACGTTGTGAGGTCTTCTCAAATTAGAAACAGTACGCATAGATACGTCTGAGCTATTATTACCATTACGGTTCTGATAGTTTTGATCATGTTGGTTGAAATTACGAAATTGAGAGTTTTGGGGTTGATTGAAATTACGAAATTGAGAATTTTGAGGTTGATTGAAATTACGAAATTGAGAGTTTTGTGGTTGGTTGGAAGATTGATTTTGAGATTGAAATTTTTGCTGGTTGCCTTGATTGTGAAAAAATTGTTTGTTGGTATTAGTTTGATGTTGAGGTTTTGATTGATTATTCTGATTGTGGTGAGATTTTTCATGAAAATTGTTTTTGAAATGCATTTTTGACACATCAGTAGTAAAGTTCAAATGTTTTAGAACAGCATTGCTTTCACTGATGATGGCTTGTCGCGCGTCTTGAAGATTTCTGATTCTGAGAGTTTGGAGATGGGCTCCTAACTGATAGGGAAGTCCTTCGACGAGAATATTGATCACTTGTTTGTCCAATTGATTGGTAACAAAATTGAGAAAATCACCAGATACACCATCCAGTTTATGTCTACAAATTATTGTTGTGCGTTTTTCTTCTAATGTGTTCACGAATTGCAAAGGATGTTGTTTTGAGTGTGGTTTCAAAGTTAAGAGTTCAGCTGTTAATTGATGCACTGATCGATTGTCTGCGAAATTGTTTTTCAAAATAATTATTACGTCTTTCACTGATTTACATGTACTGTTAATCACTACTATTTTTGCCATGCCGTGCAGTCTTTTCTTGATTTGGAATAATAAACGAAAATGATTTGCTCCAGCTTCGATAATGTCATTTGTACAAAAGCCATCAAGAAGAGTTTCAACAACTTCGAGAAATGAAATGAGTTCAATGGGATTTCCATCGTAATCGGGAATCAAATCGAGATCACTTTTTGGTAGTGGTTTTGAAATTTTAATAATTTGTACCTGAGCTACTGCTGCTTGTTGAGCTTGGGCTGCTGCTGCTGCTTGTTCATCCATGATATTTGGATTATTCTCAGCAGGTGTTAGGGCTGAATTGCTGGAGGGTGGCTGTAGTCGAACGTCTGAATCGGTATCGCTTCCGTCTTCTTCTTCGCCTTCTTCTATCAGTTGTCTGAGAGAAGGTCGGTGGTCCAATCTCAGAGAGTCCAAACAGGAGTGTAGTGCGCGTCTGTCGGCCAGGTTGGAATCACTGTTCACTAATCACTCGCGTATAACTTTTCCGAGACATTGGTCGCGGGTTCAGGTCAGAACGAGCGTAACGAATTGAAATTCTACGAAAATTTCCGAAATTCTGATCGCGGATGATATCCGCGTTCGGGCGCCAGATAAGATTGTTGAGTAATTAATAAACTTTTTAAAAAGAAAAATCTTTATTATGACGTTAAGCAATGAAAGATTCTAACCGACTAAGCGCGGCGCGCAGGCCGCAATTGTTTTTATTAAGTAAAATTGCAAACTAAGCAACTAGTGCTACATAACTCAAGTATAAACTCATAAAGGATGGATTTTCACACTTGAGCATAGCCTACAAGCTTTGGAATTGAGGAACAGTTCCGGTTGTTACATCAGTTAAGTACCGATCTCTGGAAAACACCAGAAGTTAACAACTCTGTTAAAGTAGTTCAACAGAGATTGGTGATGGTGTAACAATAATGAAATCTTGATATTTTATAAATCTGCAGCTATCGCAATTTGTAGTCTTTCCATTCAATATGAAACCACAATTTCACCTTTACAACTACACAATAAGTGTTTATTCCATACATATTTCCCATGGCTGATAAAACACATTATTGTACCACGTCCAAAGTTCAAGATTAATCTCTATGATTGCCAATATTGTTTTGTAAAAAATCAATAACTCTTAAATGATTTGTAAGACTTGTTTGCTTTAATGACAATATAATAATAATGCATCCTTCAATCATAATTTTCTTCTTCCATTCTCTTACCTTCACCTTTTCCTTATTTTATAATTTTTTCACCAAGATCCCCTCGTACACTATTCAAGTCATTTCATCATAACTTAAGCCCACCGTGAGATACAGAAAGGAAGTTGTTCAGGTACTTTTCAAGCCTACTAGTCCCACAGAGAGCTATAAGTATTATGAAGGGGTGGTGACGCGTACTTTTTGAAAGCTGAGTGACGTGATATTATGACGGGGACTTGAGGGTCTTGGCGTCTTAATGCTTGGGAGGAAAGTTAAACAGAATTTCTGTTTTAGACTTTGAAATCGCCTCAAGCACCCCTATTCTCTTATCGCTGCTTCAACTGTCTACTTCATTCTATCTTAATTTCATCCGTATTATGCGTGTTTAGATGGCCTACGTTGATCTTTCAAATAGTTTGCGAGCTGTATAGTGCCCACAAAACAGGTGAAGTGCTGTACAGTAAAAGATACGAGCACTTCACCTGTTTCGTGGGTACGAGCCGCCAGTGCTGAAGAGTTAGAAATGGAAACGAAGTACTGATTTCACATTTTCATTTTTAATCTCCAATTTCGTTAATTTCAAAATAAATATACTCTCATCGACGCATTCTTAGTAATCTGTCACTTGCATTATCTCATGTGAGTTATTGGCCAAAATAAAGAATTACTTGGTTAGATTTGTGCTCAAAACTCCATGACAATTGAAAATTCTTACATTTTATTGAAACTCAGAGTTTTTTTTCATGAAGTTATTTTCAATGAAGTAGGCCTATTGTTATTTCAATGTATATTGAATATTAGAAGCAACACAGCCCAATAGTTGCCTGGGGATGGATGGATAATATATGTTGCTAAGCCCTTGCTTGCTAATGCAAAGCTTAAATACAATATTATTGAATACACCAATATTTCAAGGAATACTATATTATCAAAGTAGGCTACTCGAAGAAAAAAGTTGAGCTTTATTTGTGCTCATAGTATAGTGAGAGTTGAAGGGAAATATGAGTATGACATATTTTCCTGTACTGATGTCGTCCATGATAAACTATATAGGATAAACCGCAACTTAAGATTATTCACTCGTACACCTATGGAACATTTGACTCAAAGTTCCTTCCTTTTGCTAATGCGAAACTGCAGTCCAATTGACTGCACTGATGGAAGAATAGTTATACATCAATATTAAAGTACAGTTTCTGAACTAAGTTTATTTACTGTTTATTTGTGCTTATAGTACCAAGTTCATTTACTCTTTCATCATGAGAAAAAAAGTTTACTTGGATCATAAGTAAAAAGTTAAGTAATCTCAAAAATATCAAGTTGATCATAAATCATGATGTTGATGTTGTTTCCCATTACGAAACGATTAGCAGCACTATTTATAGAATTACGACTTGTGTTTCACAGTAAATATTCTCAATTACTTAGTTTTATTTTATTATTAATGATGCATTTTAATCCTGAAATCCAGTTCCTTTGATAATGGACTTACAAAAATCCTCCTTGAAATTGAAATGCATACCGTTTCTCAACACAAAAAACGTTGGTTGTGGAGGTGTATGAAGCTCTGCTAAACTAGAACTCAAAGTAAAGAGCAGTAGTTGTCAACTTTCAACCACCGCTATTGGTAGTTGCTTGAACCAATCGACCAATCACAGTGCTGGTCCGCCATTGGCCTAGACAAACACTTCCACAATTCCAGGCCAATGGTGAACGTTCACTATCATCGTTTCAATCAACTACCAATAGCAGTGCTTGACTGCTGCTCTTCACTTCAAGTTTAAGTTTACCAGAGAGTGATAATAGTTCAGCAATCGATTCCGGTATTTCGCTTTTAAATTTAATAAATCTGACAACTATCAACTGTAAAATGTAAGTCGTAATTCATTGGCGGATCGTGCCCACGAGACAGGTGAAGTGTTGTACAGTAAGAGATACGATCACTTCACCTGTTTCGTGGGCACGAGCCGCCATTGTCGTGATTCATAATGAAGAATTAATCTCTTAGTTAATACATTTATATTTATTTGTATTAGTTAATTGATAACATTGGCTATCCCTTGTTTTTTCTTTGGTCCGTTTCGACATGATACGTCAAGACCACGATTATATTCGTTGATATTTTCCCAGAATACACTAAAGCCAAACAATATATAGGCCTATACTACACTACCATCGACTTTTCTTATTGAAGAAAGAAATTGGCATTAGACCTATTTGCTCTAAGTGCTTGCCTCCTGGGGATTTGCCTTCCAGACTTGAGCAAAGAAATCCGTATACGGTCATTCAAGTTGAGATGCTTCGTTTAACGATTGAGTCTAATTTTCGAGATTCGCGCTTACTTACTTGACGAAACTAAGTGCAAAGAAAGGAGAAGAATGACGGGAGAGAAACTTAGTGTGGAGAAGGAAGTGTTTCTCTGAACTAAGTGGTAAGAAAGAAGAAGTATGTCGAAAGAGAAACTTAGTATGAAGAAGGAAGTGTGTATGATGAAGGAAAGTAGAAAGAGTGGAAAACTTAGTGCAAAGAGAAAGAAGAAAGTGGAAGAGAGTGAAAGAAAGAGAAAGTCCACAAGTTTAGTCGAGGACTTTGAGAAGAACATTGGAAATCGATCAAAACTTTGGTTTTTGGTGTACTTAAATCCCTTCCACGCTATTACCTTCAATGGAGCCGGAATTAAAAAGATTAAAGCGTCTTGCAGACTTCTTACTTGGATGGATTGATTCTTTCACTGATTTACATTGGGACTATTTGCTAAGTACTTGCAATAGGCGTTTCTGTGCCGAGTTTCGAAGCGTTTGGTCCATTACTCATTTGTATAATTCAGATTCAATGGATCATTCTAGAGAGCTTGAAGATTACTGGATCAAGATTTCAACATTTGTAACTCGATAGATTGTAATTTAGATTCTCACTCTTAACTATAAGTAACTCACGATTTGTCACTGGTGGCTCGTACCCACGAAACAGGTGAAGTGCTCGTATTTTTTACTGTACAGCACTTCACCTGTTTCGTGGGTACGAGCCGCCAGTGCGATTTGTGCTTCAGCTTTATCTATTAGTGTGTAGTTAATCAATATTTATATTTGAAACTGTTTATCTAGATTAATTTATAGCTAAAGCTGGATCTATCTCTATCGAATCTACACAATGCTTGAACGTTAAACACATGGAAGTTCAACAAATCTACTAAATACAATCTTCATATACAAATTAGTTGTACAATGTACAAATCCACTTTTTGGTGATTGCTCTCGTATAGCATCATTAGGCCGGTTTTCGAATAGGTGTATTGTATCGAGCCACACGTTTTGAAAATTTTTCTATAAATAAAATCGTAAATATTATTCTGTTAAGTATCCAAAACTACATAATCAACATCAAACTAATTTCCAAACATGAGGCTCGATACATGATATATTACACTAATGTGAAAACTGGCTGTTTGAATCGCCATTTTGTTACATTTGAATGCACCGGTAATCAAGGGAGTAGCTTGTCTAAGCCAATGACAGACGTTCACTGTGATTGCTTTACTGTAATTTTCTTAACCAGAAATTAATAATGGTAACCGAAACCGATATTTCAACTTTTATATATTTGTGGTTTGACAATAAACTGTATTTTCTTTGATATGGATACCTACCACAATATCATCTTTACTTTACAACTTCTTAACAAGTGACGGTAATAATTAATACGAGTAATTAATTAATACTCGTACATCAATTACTCAAAATTGAATCAATCAAAATTCGAAATCATCATCATAGTACATACTGTAGGCTATAACTCCGTGTTTTCAATTCAACTATGAAATTAATTCATGTTATTATAATTTTTCACTCATCACTTCCATTAGAAATACTATCAATAATTGGGAGTTAGGCAGAGCATTCTGCCGGGATTGGTCAAGTCTTGTTACGCTCTGTGTTTCTTTCAAAATTTGGTGGTTGTTTGAGTGTTTTCGTGAATTTTAACAGTGCGTCGTGTAAAGCTGGAGCTCGTCTGTCGGATGAATTGACTGGATTCTTGAAAAGTGGTGAATAGTAATATAAATTTAGAGTTCTAAAACATTTTTTTAGGTTAAATTGCTGAACAGCTTCATTATATTCACCGGCCGGCTTATCGCTGGTCTTCTTATCTCCTTGAATTTAGGTACTGTTTCTCTCGAGTTGCAGTAGTGCCAGTCTGTTGATTCCTTTTCGCCACCTTTATCGGTTCTCTCTTACTTCGTACTTTCCATTCTTATCAGTAATTCTCAATATAGCTGCTTGTGAACGCTTCTTCGACAATCTGTCTGTTTAACAAACTATCGCAGCCTAAATTCGATTTCAACTGAACAAAAACACTATTCTTGATAAGTGAGACTGTGGGATTTGATAAAAAAAATCCTCAGCTGGATTGCAGTACAACATTGTTTTGCTTACATCCCCACAATATCATTCCAGTTAAAATGGCTGTTGTTGATATTGAGGCTCTGGCAGCTATGTTTGAGAAATTTAAAGAAGATATCAATGCCAGTACGGAGAAAATTATAAAGCAAGAGATAAGTGCGCTCAATTTCTCGTCAATCATAGCTGAGCAGAATAGTAAAATTGAAGAGCTGGGCAGAGAAAACGAGGAGCTCAAACGAGAACTAAGAAAGCATAGCACTGTCATAGAGTATTAAAAGAGAAAATAATCTAATATTCTATGGAGTTAAAGAATCTGAAAACGAAACACGAGAACAGGCCATGGAAAAATCCAGGATTTATGTAATGAGATAATAAAGGTGGAACTAAGAATAGATGATATAAACTTTGTTAGAAGGCTAGGCGCGAAAACCAATTCTAAAGTTCGCCCTATCATGTTGTCATTGGTGTCTGGAGTTAAAAAATACAATATTCTAGACAACTGCGGCAGGCTCAAGAATTCCAAAATTTTCGTCGCTCGGGACCTGGATAAAGAGTCGAGAGAGAAACGCAGAGAGCTGAATGAGGTGCGAAAGCAACTAAAAGATAAACACAATGTTAAGGTAAAAGTGAATGCTTTGGAGATCGATGGGAAGATTGTAAACTATGAGGACGTTAAACGTGAATATATGCAATCTGACAATGATAAATCTGATAATATAGGCGACTCGTCGTTGCCAAACCAGAAAAAGAGGAAGGGAGATACGCTACAGAGGCATTCACGGAAAGTTAATTCATCGCAATCATCGCAGAAGTCTGAAATAACACAGTTTTTTCGTCCCTCAACCAATAACGCCGGCGATAATGTTTAACAACTGCAATCAAGATAAACACGAAACAAGGCCTAGAGTAATTAGTAGTAATAGGGATTCAACCCTGAGTATTGTTGCATATAATGTAGCTGGAATCATGAACAAATTGAATAATATTGAGTTTATACAATTCATTAAGACCTACGATGTGTTTTTACTACTTGAAACATTTATCGAGAATGAAGAATTTTTTTTGAGATTTAATATGATGTTCAGCGAGTATGAGTTAATATGGACCACTGCAATAAGGACAGCAAGTCGCGGTCGTGCTAGTGGAGGAACAATTTATGGCATTAGAAAAGATAAAAAATGTAAAGAATATATCAAATTCAAAACAACCTCTGATTATAATCTCATTGAATTGTGTTTATGCTCACGGCGGTGTTACATCGTTCCTGCTTACCTGAATTGTAATGGATGGCAGGATGACTTTACAAGGCTTAGAGATTTGTTGATGAATAGCGGCGAGTCTGAATTCATATTGATCGGTGACTTGAATGGCAGGATTGGTAATGGACAGGTCATACCAGAGGATGCGCTATCAAACTTGTCTTGTCTATTGAATTGCGATAGAAAATCAAAGGATCACACAATGAACGCCCACGGAAGAGAATTATTAACCATGTTTGATGATTTTGGCCTTGTAATTTTGAATGGTCGTACAGGTGAAGACGCAGAGGGTGAGTTCACTTATATTGGACCTCAGGGATCATCTGTGATCGACATATGCGCTGTTTCAATAAATGCTCTCCCACTTATCAAATCATTTGAGGTGCTTCCAGAAATATTCTCCGATCACTTGCCAATTCTCACAACTATCCTCCTGCCAGGGTCTACTAGAACATCAGATATCTGTCCAGTACCTATCCGCAGAAAGCTGAAATGGAAACCAAATGATAAGTTCAAATATCAGCAAGAGCTAGCTTCAAGAATTAATAGACGACGGCATTGGAATGATTCTGAAGATGATCTCACATTCCTACTCTCAATAATTCAAGAATTTGCTTCTGGTAATCAATCAGATAGCCACTCAAGGTGTGAAGGGAGACAGTTATGGTATGACTTTGAATGTGAGAGAAAACGAAGAGAATCGTTTCGTTTATTGAAGTTATTCAGGAGAACAGACTCGGAAACAATCAGAGCAGAGTATCTTGAGACAAATAGAGCCTTCAAACAATTATGCGTGAGGAAGAGGAAAGATTTTTGGTGCCAATTGACAGAAAAATTCAAGGGGGTAGAAGATTCTGGTCAATTTTGGAAGCTTGTACGTTGTTTTAGAAGGAAGAATTTTATTGTGGGAGCCAATATTGAATTGGAAGACTGGGTGGTACACTTCAGTCGTTTGCTTAACCCT
Source organism: Sogatella furcifera (assembly GCA_017141385.1). NCBI lineage: Eukaryota > Metazoa > Arthropoda > Insecta > Hemiptera > Delphacidae > Sogatella > Sogatella furcifera. The sequence continues at coordinate 27,522,069 of CM029552.1, read as the reverse complement.
TTCATCATGGCAGACAGAATACTTTATGCTACACCATACTTTGTAGATGAAATTTTAGATGCGCCAATTTCCCTACAAGATCTCAGCAACGTCCTTAAAAGAGTCAAAGAGAATAAAGCACCAGGTGAGGACCGAATAACCTATGAGTTTTTCAAGTATGCACCAGCCGTCTTTCTGGAAAAATTGGTAAAGATATTCAATGAGATTTTCAATTCTTCTGACATCCCAGAGAACTTCAAGGAATCCATCATATACCCAATCTTTAAAAAAGGAGACAGCAATGAGACTGCAAATTATAGAGGCATCTCTTTTTGTAATACAGTGGAAAAACTATTTGCAGGAATATTGCTGGATAAGTTGGAGAAATGGGCATCTTCCTATAATATTTTGAGAGAGTTTCAGGCTGGCTTCCGAAAATCGTACTCAACCATTGACAACATATTCAATGTTATGAGCATTGTGAATATCAAGCTAGCAGAGAAAGGGGAAAAAGTATATGCGTTCTTCGTTGATTATTCTGCTGCTTTTGACAAGATAGATAGGCATGCTCTGTTTTACAAACTCACTGAAATAGGAGTGTCGCAGAAGATGTTGAATACGCTGAAGAAGTTATATGAGTGGTCAACGTCGAGAGTGTGGGGACAGGAAGGCCTTTCAGAAAAATTCGAGACAAGTACAGGCGTGAAACAGGGCTGTTTATTGAGCCCACTACTGTTCTCATTGTTTGTTAATGATCTGGAAGAGTATTTAGATGGAGGGATCAGTGTGGGTGGCATCTGCATTAAACTCTTAGCTTACGCTGATGATATTGTTCTTCTTGCCCCAGATAGAGTATCAATGAGAAGAATGATAGCCAACCTGGAAACTTATTGTGAGAGGTGGAATCTTCAGGTAAATCTTCAGAAGTCCAAAATCATAATATTCAGAAGAGGGGGGAGGATTAGCAGGCACGATACTTGGAAATATAATAATGAGCCAATCAAAGTTGTTGGAAGCTATAAGTACCTGGGAGTGAATTTGTCATCTCAACTCTCATTAAGTCGGCATTTCAGGGAGAAAGCCTCTGCTGCAAAAATTTCCTTGAACGTGTTCAACGGTCTCCTAGCACAGAATAATATACAGTTCAAGCAGAAACTTGTTTTGTTTGAAGCTGTATCAAGATCAATTGTGTGCTATGGAGCACAAGTTTGGGGGGAAGGATGGTTGATGTGGTGGAAAAAGTGCAGGCTCTTCCTGAAAAAAGTCTTCAACCTGCCAATGTGGGCCCCTGACTACTGTTTATTCCTTGAAACTGGTGTCAACCCACTGCTAGTCCACACTTTGAAGCTGCATCTCAAGTACGTACACCGATGTCTGAGCCTACCCGAACACAGATACCCCTGCATACTAATGAAGAAGGTGATAGAGAAGAAGATCTTTATATATAACGACTGGCTGGAGCTACAAGCTGTCTTCGACATCCCTGCCAGCATTCCATCGTGCAACGTGCTGGAAGTGCTGAGCAGGGTCAAGGAAGGGCTCAACGAGAACTTCAGAAGGAGAAGGATGTGCAGCCAGAGATGTTCAATCTACCCTGAATTAGCAAACTTCACGGATTACATTCATCATCAGGGGGACTTCACACTGGTGAAGTGGTTCCTGAAGGCAAGAACTGAGCTCATCCGACTGAACAAGTACTTGTTTGGCCAGGCAGTGAAGATGTGCTCATTATGCAACCTGAAAGAAGAAGAAGATGTACCACATTTCATTGCAAGATGTCCCATCCTTTCTGAAATCCGGAGAAGACAACTGAACAATAGTATCCTCACCACACAGGAGCTGAGGTCAAGTCTGAATGGGCAGAACTGGGAAGCTGTTGGCCGGTACTGTAAGGAAGCGTGGCAGTACAGATACTCTCTTGTGCAGGAATACAACTTTTGAGAAGGAAAAAAAACAAAACAAAAAACAAACAAAAAATTGATTGTAGATTAGTTATGTCAATTCCAATAACTCCTCCTGACGGCACTTTGCCATGGAGATCTGCCGACAAATACATACTGATATTATGTAATGATTACTTTGAAATGTTCAATAAAGGCCTTTATTTATTTATTTTTTTTTTTTACTATCAATAATTGAATTATATAATTTTAATTCAATTGTATTCTATCAATCTATCATTTGATTAGTCGAAAGATTCTCAAGGATTTGGATATGATTTTAATTATCAATTCTCATTCATGCAATAAACAATCCCAAACAGTATTACCTTCCTCTTGACACTAAGTGACATCCATTTTATTAGGCTGTCGCTAGATCGTTAGTACTTTGGCCGCAGCTGCACAATGTTTACCGAGGAAAATGGGGCGAGAAAAAGGAAAATGAGGGATGAAAGGAAAAGGTCCGGTTGTGAAAAAGGTCCAGTTGGGAAAAGGTCCAGTTGCAGGGAACGCAATCGATTTCCCACAAATGCTTCCCTGATTGTTTGTAGACCTTGTGACCTTGACTTGGACCCCCATTACCGCAGCAGTTTTTCTTCGTCTTTAACACCTTTCTTCTTCATCCGGTTCCTCCGAGACCAATGTTAGTTAGGTTATCGAACACAGATATACAGTAGTTCCAATTGGCAAGGTTACAAATTACAAATTCCAGTTTCATTGCTTTCTTCTTCTATCGCGTTCTGATTAAATTGCACTCTCAACATTTCATTTCTACATTATCTTTTACTATTTTTATAAATTATGAACTTTGTGGTTATTCTACGGTGGTTTAAATCGATAAATTGGACTTCTTGTTATTGGCCTTCTGACTAGGAAAATGAACTTCTTTCATGAAAGTTATATCCGCATGTACAAAATAGTACTTCTCAAGTTGAAAACTCCATAGATAATTTTAATATATGGATTGAAATTGTAAAAAAATGAGTGACCTGTGGAAAATTTTGATATGAGAGAAAACGAGTACAGTTGAATCTGTCTATCAATACTAGAAAGTAATGAAATTTTGATTAGTCTATTCCATCATTGTATTGTGCCTTATGATAAAAATTTCTGTGCAGATTATTCCACTTCCATGTTCGATTTCTATTGTTTCATCGCTTGCTATTCTCATCCTATAGATACAGTATGATATCTTATTTTTCATAAATCATGTTAATATGTGGAATAGTACCATAGTTTTTATTCCCAAATTTTTGGGGGTATGAAAA
>CM029552.1:27487382-27518382 GCA_017141385.1 Sogatella furcifera | reverse complement strand
TAATTTCATCATCCAACATTTGACACACACTCAGGGGTTTTCTCGGTTTTTCGTCATTATTCCTACCACTGCTGCCCTCTATTACATCACCAGTTACTAGAACAATCACATTTGTTGGTTAAGTGTGGGTGCTTCCTAGCTTCGCCCTCCTATTTAAAAATAAAGGCAGCGATCCTATCATATTTTCTTCTTTCCTCATTTTCTGCCTAGATTTTTCCTGCTCATCTATACTAACTCTTAAATTATCTTACAGAATGTAAATAATCAATTTGTTGAAATGGAAAGAGTCATTTATTTAAAGAAATCAAATTTGGATCTCGTTGGTTAGAAGCACGCACCCACTGCTTGTAGGGTTTCATAATAATATTCTTCCTATCATCAACGAGCAAGCCAAAAAGCTCTCATTATTCTGATCGACTAAAATATCAATATCTTGAGAAAAGGAAATAAAAAGTCAGTCAATCAGTAATAAGGAAACTAAGTTGCATCCGTCATACAGCATAATATATCAAGTCTATATTCAATTTTATGTGTTAATTTTCATTAATTACTGTAACTTATATATACAGCATTTTGGGTCCATATTCAATAATTTTATCAATCTCTGTACATTCATTATGGATTCATATAATTAGCATATGTTACTTTAACTCACAATCAGGAATGAGATCATTCGACCCAAGGTGTATAGAAGAGTATTCTTTTATTCTACTATTCTATACACCTTGCATTTGACCCCTTCTATTAGGTTGATATAGTATTTCAGAGCCCTTTTCACCAAGTATTTAGCCCATTCTACGTTTATGATGAAGTCTCTACGGTGTACGGTCTACGGTATACAAGTATGATAAAGGTATCACCTCTAATCTCTAATAGATGAAGGTATCAAAGGTAAATTTGGTATGATCATAGTATACCATAGCGAAATCCGAAATGTATCGTGATATACTTGATATGAATATCAAATGAAATTTGCTATATTATAATACGTCAATGCTACGAACTTGTGATAATTTCCGAAACACAGCATTGCCTACCGAGACGAAACAGTCAATCGGTATTATGGAAGTTTAATTGCTTTTACTTGAAGCGAAGTGAGGCACAGTGGCAACTCGATTGGAAAGTATGTTCTCTTCTCTTCTCGCTTCCTATTGGAGCTAATTGATAAGTTAGCGGTCCCTGGCGGCAGTTCGCTCAATTAACGACCGAATATAGACGTGTAAATTAGTGGGAACAAGTTTTATTGAAAAATTACCTTCCACCGTTCTACACTGGTTAGAGAGCGATTGATGATTCACTTCAAAGAGATCAGACTGTTGCAGCGGGTTGATTGGAAAAGGTTCTCAAAAAACCTCGATTAACTGATGATTACTTTCGAATTCAACTTGGTCTTTTACTTTTAGTTTGATGCTGCTTTTTTAATCCATCAAAGGGCTGCAACTTTATATAAACTTCTGGGTTCAACTCTCTATGTCAGCTTGAATTTCTCAAACTATTTTCTCGAATTATTTTAACTTGAGAAAAAATTGTTTCACTATACGGTAGGTAGGCCTACAAACACAGATAAGACAAAGGTAAGACTTACCCTAGACTTAACTCTAGTCAAGTCCACTTAATCAAGTTTATTGAAGCGGCGGCTGCAGAAAATAGTCAAGATAGAATGTATTGGAACGTATTCAGAAAAGCAAGAGCGTAAGAGAAATGAATGAAAAATAATTAGCCTATAGGCTATCTACATTGAGCAAAACTGTATCATACTTTATCATTGAACAGAGCACTTGAAAACAATGCTTGGTTACATGTAAGTTAAGTTGGGAATGAAAATACTGTACTGTAGGTTCACTAACTATTAATGGACAAAATAGTTTTCAGCGAGTTATCAATTATTCAATTTCTAATATTATTGATTGATTTTTTATCATTTTCTGTTTGAAAGCACATAAGGAAAGAAATTATAAATTATTCACATAAAAAATATTATGAATCATCATAGATCTTGCATTTCACTGAAAATGTAAGTTACATTTTTCAACAGAAAATCGGAAACTTAATAACAAGAAAATTGAAGATTGCAGCCATTTTCACTTCCCTCCCTCACTTTGTTGAAGAAATAACATTCGAAATAGTTCCGAATTGAGCCAGCAGATGGCAGTAGCAATAGGGTGATTTGCTTCGACTCCTATTAGACACGTCTCCAAGCTCCACCTGTACGCTCTGATTGGCCGATGACATCGGTTCAAAACGTTTCGAAATTCAACTAGTAGATGGCAGCAGTTGTCGGGTGATGTTTTAGATTTCACTTGAACACGCCGTCATGCCCTGCCTGCTCTTTTCTGTTTTGTGAACAGTGTTTCATGAGTACTTCCAGAAAATGGCTGCTAGCGAGAAAATTGTTTGTTTGTTTATGAGGGTGAAGCCCACATGAGCTCATGGGCTTGTGCGTGGGTAATGAAATGGATGATAGATGACGACTACTTTTCAGGTAGTCGGGACCGACGGCTTATCGTCTCCTCCGAAAGACGGGGTGGCCGTATCTATGTGATTGTGCTGTGGTCAAAAATTGTTATCCGCTTGGGATTTGAACCAGGGTCCACCTGGTTATCAGACCGGCGCTTTATCACTCCTCCAACGAGCCACCCATAAAATGATGAATGGTGTATCATACACAAAACATAACGCTGATACCTGTACTTTTCACGATCTTATGCTATTAAACTATTCATTATTTATGTATTCAAGCTGGAACAATCCGATCAAGTTAGTACTTGAAGGATTTATTTTTAGAATTTGAATTCAGTGTTACTTTTATCGTATCACTAAAGCCAGTAGGCTACTAGACTTCTATAGTTTTATGCTGCATGAAATGAGATGAAAATATGATTTAGCATTCTCTCTTATCTCATTTCATACAATGTCAATGAATATGATGATACATAAATAACTCCAATCATAATGACAGAAAATTGTTCGGAAAACTATACAATAATTCAGTAGAAATTTTTAGGAAAAGTTTCAATGAAATTCAAATAGCAATAAATAAAATATTTATCACATTATATCAATCATATAGTACGAGAATAAGAATACGTTCCAATAGATTATTATTAGCTATTATCGTATGGCTTTGTGGGGAGTTCCGAAGAAGTTCCACAGATAAAAAACGTATAATACGGTAGGCTACATAAGAATAAGAGATTAGAAAATTTTTGAATAATTATCCGTCAAGAGTAACTGAATTTGTTTAATGATTTATATTTATATTCGTGTGACCTGGCTGGCTCAGGTCTGGTGTCAGAGTTTTCAGGTCGCTCCAGATCAATTTCAGGGCCTCTGACATGACTTAACGACTGTTTTTAGGCAGCCGGGACCGACGGCTTAACGTGTCCATCCGAAACACGGGAGAGTGGCCTGAGAAAAATTCCTGGTCTGACCTGGGTTTGAACCCGGGACCTTTGGGTTGCAATGCCAGCGCTCTACCCACTCAGCTACGCCACCCCCATGATTAATATGGTGTAGCAAAAGTTCTTAGATCATGAAAAACTTGAGTAGAATCTGTTGAGAAATGAGGTGAACACGTGTCAATGAATAATATTATTGCTTATTTTTCGTCTGCTGTGTCACTTTGCGACAGTTCCTGCAAATCAGGCTCATTAATTGAAAATTACAAAAATGGATGTAATAAATTTACTTCTTGTTCTGTTATGGGAATATAACCGTAAATAGGTTTATTTCAAGTAGCCAAGTAGCCTCAACTGCTTACTTTTCATGAAGTACTGGTGCTCTAGGACAATGGTCACCAATTAAGTTTCATGAAGGTCCGTTTCAAAGTCTTAGCGAGCTTCCGCGGTCCATTCAGGGGAAACCAATGGGGAGGGGGGTGGGGGTACTCCCCGGAATTTGAAATAGTATAACTAGATTAATTTCAATCATTATTCAAATACTTGGGATAGTTATTACTCTGTATGTATCTCTATTTATGTTCTTTAAATATATTGAAGTTTGATATTATGCTATTAATATGCGAATATGAAAATAAATGCCAATATGAAAAGTGTGTAAGTAACATAACCTGAATTTGGACATTTTAATCAAAATTGGTGTAGAGGAAGTTTTGGGCTAACGCCTGTTTTATCTCTCCTTTACTGAATTATTATGATGAAATAAATATTAAATGAGTAACCAACTTATTATTGAGAGTTGTATCTAATGTTGTGGCTGTTTTTTTATATTTTCAATTTCATTAAGACTTTAGAGGGTTTCTTATGGATGTATTGTTTTAGAATTTATTTAAAGTTGTTATTCGTTGAGATCGGTATATGACATCGCGGTCCGCACAAAATTAGCTGGCGGTCCGGATGCGGACCAGTCCGCACATTTGGTGACCACTGCTCTAGGATAGTAACACATTGTTTATTGTTTTATCTTCCAAAATACCTTCTTGAACTTGAATCTAAAAAATCTCATTATTAGCCCAGGCAAATTAGACTAAAAAAAGGGCCTAGCACCTAAAAAATGATGGATGGCTGGAAATGATCTTAAACCACTGTGGACATCCCAAATAAGTTTATTATGAGTTTGCGACGCTTTCTGAGTGGCGCGTAATACAGGGTGCCCAAAAAACCATGGAAAATTTGTTCATTTTCCAGTTTTTTGCAACTCACGTCAAAACCAAGCGTCGGACAGAAAAATTTGTAATTACAATCTTTTAGTAAATAAAATTCTTGAGCGATTGATATCAAATCCAACCCTCTGTGATAAGCGACAACCGAGTTATGATTTTTTTTAAATGCTGTATTGTTTGAAAGAAATTAAAATTTGACAATTTTCAATTTTTGATTGTTTATATCTTCTGTACGTTTTATTAGAAATGTGAAATTCAAAATCCCTCTGGGGATAATTTTATCCTGTACAATTCAAGACCAAATAGAACTTTCTATCTTGTATATTTTTTGTGCTAGAGCTCTCAACATATTTCCTTGTACAATAAAAAACACAATATTTTCAACAATAATATCCAAATGAAATTTGGACAACAAATGTTCGAAATTAAGTTTCATTAAAGTTATCAATACGTTTTTTCATATAGAATAATAGATAATTTAATTCTGCACAATTTGAGAACAATGATGCATCAATAACTTCAAAAAGTCCCACGTTAGAATCAAATTTTGAATATAGTGATGGTAGGGAAAATTGAAAAAGTTATTTTTTATGTTTTCCAATTGTGAATAAATCTAAGCTTATCAGCTTGAATTTATGATTTCTACATATCAAATGATAGAGGAGCTTATGCTTTACAATTTAAGCCCAAATACAAATTTTACTATAAATGGCTTCCCAGGTAGACACATTTTAACACAAATAGTAGCCTTTTTCCCGGTATATGTGAATGAGCTCAAAGTACTCAAGTTCGAAAAATTCTTAAATTTTGATCGAATTCAACAAATGATATATGCATTCGAACCGCCTTGATGAGCTGAGAACAATGAGCTATAATTTGTTAAGATCCATCAAATTTTACGAATGTTACGGTGTCCTTAAATTATTATCCTTAAAGTGTCCTTCTAACTGGAAATAGCCTGAATAAATTGAGGATGGTATGCTGGGTATTATATTGAAATATGATCTAACAAAAAATATTCTGGTAGAAAACTCCAATACAAGGATATAGAGATTTATTTTGGACATTATTGTTGAAAATATTGTATTTTTTATTGTACAAGGAAATATGTTGAGAGCTCTAGCACAAAAAATATACAAGATAGAAAGTTCTATTTGGTCTTGAATTGTACAGGATAAAATTATCTCCAGAGGGATTTTAAATTTCACATTTCTAATAAAACGTACAGAAGATATAAACAATCAAAAATTGAAAATTGTCAAATTTCAGTTTCTTTCAAACAATACAGCATTTAAAAAAAAAATCATAACTCGGTTGTCACTTATCACAGAGGGTTGGATTTGATATCAATCACTTAAGAATTTTATTTACTAAAACATTGTAATTACAAATTTTTCTGTCCGACACTTGGTTTTGACGTGAGTTGCAAAAAACTAGAAAATGAACAAATTTTCCGTGGGTTTTTGGGCATCCTGTAGATTACACGCCACTCAGAAAGCGTCACAAACTCATAATAAACTTATTTGGGATGTCCACAGTGGTTTAAGATCATTTCCAGCCATCCATCATTTTTTAGGTGCTAGAAGTCTAATTTGCCTGGTCTATATACCCTTACATTATAAGTACAATCAAATTGGAATTCAAGGTTTTGAAGCAAGAAACACAATAATTGTAAAATTTTATTGAACTTTATTGAAATATAATAACAAATATTGAATTAATTAACGAAAAAAGGACAAATATTGGATAGCATTCCAATAATTTTGAGAGTATCAAGTAGTACAATAACTATTAATTTGATCGTTAACATATTTCCCATGGCAAAGTACCATCAGGATAATTCAACTTTATTAAGCATCATTGAAAATCACAGAGATAGTATATTGATGATGTTGTAGAACAGAAATAATAAAACTATTTTTAGTGGAAATATAATAACATAGTTTAATTAATATTTGTGAATAGAAATATAATAATAGAGAATATGAATTAACAATAATTATGAGTAACAAAAATAAACATAATTCAGAATAAAGAAATATTTATGGTATATATATTTTTTCAATTCAAATCATTACTGTATAGAGACAAAAAGTCAGTATTGCTGCCTAATATTGAGAACTCAATATCATAAATAGAATTGCATTGGTCTGCAAAAGATTTGATTTGAGTAATAAATAAAAATCACTCTATTAAGTAATAATTCGAGTGAAAGATGACAAGTTCAAACCATAAGATTACAGTATATCACATAATGTTGGTGGATTGGGGATTTTATTATTAAATTTGGAAACTGCCATAGAATATAATGAAAAGAGCTTTTGAAGCTTGAGATATATCACAATAATAAACCTTTCTGAAGAAGCTTTAAAAAATGATTACAATCCAAGTACCCTTTTAAAATATTTTTTATTTTCACACAACATGTTTCGGCTAATTTGCCATTTTCAAAAAATATTTAAAAAGGGTACTTGGATTGATATGAAACTGGCAACCAGCTAGTAGGCCTAGGCCCTTCATAGGGCTGTTGCGCCATTGACAAAAAAAACAAACAAACTTGGATTGTAATAGTTTTTTGAAGTTTCAAAAAATACAGTAGCACTGAAAGAAAAGAAGTTCCTTTCTGAATATTCATGATTTATTCACTTGTATTCTCATTACAATTGTCATCAATGCAATACGTTATAACCTCTTTAAGGTAATTTTAAATGAACTTTCCTCTTGTAATATTAGCTTGGTCCTCCATATTAAGTGTGATCCTCAACATAATGGTTTTGATCACAATAATAAAAAAAAACACCAAAACAAATAAGAAGAAGAATTTATAAGTAGTCCAAAAAATAGCATATTATGAAAAACAGAAGAATTGTTACAATTATGAGGAAGAGAGTATCTTCGACTTAGAAATACATGAGCCCATGGATACTAGAAAACATTTCAAGTTTCAATCCAGAATCTACAACACAATAAAATAATATTGAGAAAAAACACAGAAAAGAAGGTAAGTGCCAAAATTATCAAAAATTTGTTTTTTGCATTAGAATGTAGTATGTCCCAAGGCCAATTGCCCTGAAAAAGCGGTTAGTCCATGAATTGTCTCTGTTAGTTGTAAAAATTGTCCAAAGATAGCGCAAGTGGTATCTCAATCTTGCTTTGCCTTGAAAGAGAGTCAAGTGCCATCTGGACTGCTGAACAGCTGGATAACCTTATATCGTTGTTTGTGTGTGATGTGAGCTTTATTTTATCCTCATATTGTTGATTACAAGTTGGAATTTGTATTATTTAATTATTTGAAAAAGTTAGTGAAGTTGAAGAATTAAAAGTGGAAATATTCTTAAACACACATAATGCCTAGAAGGAATGTTGTTCACAAGCCTCCAGACAAGGTAAGATAAGTTTGTTTATTTCATAACCTAACTTATTTTGAACATACATTTTTATAACAATAGAATGACTTAATTCTGTGAGTTATAATATACAAAAAAAAGATAATATCGTTTTAGAAGAAGCCATCCATTTAGAAGAAGTTATCATTTGAACAATTTTCTGAATGAAATGGAATTTGACATAAATATACGGTGTGATTCTTCCTGTCATGATAATATATATATTGATACTGTGATATCGATATATTGATGTAACTATCAAGTGTGTTTTGTATCGACTCTCAAATCATAAACTTGTACTTTGTGTGCTTGTGAGTTATGCTTAGTGCTTACTGAAATAAATATATCTTGGTGAATTAAACTTTGTGTTAATGATTAAACCTACAAACAATAAGTAACATAACATGGCGCAGTCGGTGAAAAGTGAGTTCCAGTAAATACTTAGTGATTAATCCAGTAAAAAATTGTCAGTTATGAAGTTCGCAAATCTAACCTCAACGGAAGTTGCAAACACGTTTTCATTCAGATCTTCAATTAGTGAACTTTGAGTAAATATTTCATTTTTTTGATATGGAATCGTTGAAACCTCCAAAATATTTTAGTTTCCAAGGCAACTTAGCTGAGAATTGGAAGATTTGGAAGCAAAAACTTCTACTGTACATGCTTGCAAGTGGTGGCGAAGGCAAGGACAAAGAAGTAAAAATAGCCATTCTTCTACATTGCATCGGAGAAGAAGCTCTTCAGAAATACAATACGTTTCAATTGACGGAAGCAGATAGAAAATCCTACAAAAGACATTTGGAAATTTTTGAAAGTTATTTCATCCCAAGAAGCAACGAATCGGTGGAAAGACACATTTTCTTCTCTAGAACCCAAAATGAACATGAATCCTTTGATGATTTCTATACTTCCTTGCGTAAACTTAGTGCATCATGTGGGTTTGGGATTATGCTGGACAGTCTTTTGAAAGATAGAATAATTGGTGGAATAAAAAATAAAAACCTCCAAGATCGACTTCTACGTGAAGAAGAACTCACATTGGAAAAGTGCGTGAAAATGTGCAGAACAGCTGAACTTGCTAATGAACAGTTGAAAACTCTCAATGAAAGTGTAGCTGCAGTGAACATTGTACATTGTGAGAAGAATAAAAACTACAACCAGAATCGTTCCAAAAATGTACCTAACTACAAATCAACCCAGAAGTTCCAGCAGCATGAGTCAAACAAAAGAAATGATCAACCTAGAGATGGCTTCAAGATGGGAAACCAAAGTCAACGCAGAACTATCCGAGATTGCAGCAGATGTGGCCAGGATCACCCAGAGCGAAATTGTCCTGCATTCAACAGGCAGTGCGGTATGCAAGAAAAGAGGACATTATGTGGTAAAATGTAGAAATAAGAAGAATAATATCAGTACGGTGAGTACAAATTCTGAAAACAATTTATTTTGTGGAACATTAACTTACTGTAAAGGTAAAGACTGGTATGCAACAATTACTTTGAATGAAAATAAAAAGGTCAATTTCAAGTTAGACACTGGAGCTCAGTGTAATTGTCTTCCAATATCTGAGTATAAAAAATTGAATTTGGGTACTTCAATTTGCAAGTCAAATAATACTCTATTCAACTATGATAATTCAAAAATAAAATTTCTTGGTGAGTGTAAAGTATATTGTAAAGCTGAAAATAATGTAAAGAAATCATTCATTTTCCAAATAGTAGACATAAGAGCACCTCCTATCCTAGGTAGAGAAGCTTGTGAAGAACTGAATTTAATCAAAAGAATGGATACAGTTTCTACAAATAGTAAGCCTAATAACGTAATTGAACAAAATAAAGATATCTTTGAAGGTCTTGGTAAAATTAAAGATTTTGAATGTACATTGAATTTGAAAGAAAATGCTAATCCTAAAGTAGAAGCTACCAGAAAAGTTCCTATTTATTTAGAGGAAAAATTCAAACAGGAAATTGACAAAATGTTAAATGATGAAATCATTAGGGAAGTAGTTGAACCTACTGAGTGGGTGAATAGTATTGTCTTGGTGAAAAAACCCAATAATGAAATTCGCATTTGTCTCGATCCTCAGAATTTAAATAAAAATCTATTAAGAGAACATTTTTACTTGCCAACATTTGAAGAATTAGCTAGAAAACTAAGTGGATCTGTCATGTTTAGTACATTGGACGCTAATCAGGCTTTCTATCAACTAAAACTTAGTGATGACAGTAGTAAATATACTACTTTTAATACAAAATATGGTCGATTTTGTTTCTTGCAAATGCCATATGGTGTGTCCGTGGCATCAGAAATATTTCATAGATGTTTTTCTAAAATCTTTGGTGATATCCCCGGTGTTTCAATTTTCATTGATGACCTAATTATTTACGGTAAGTCTGAAAAAGAGCACGATGAAATATTGCAAGTTGTATTACAAAGAGCTAGAGAATTTAATGTAACATTCAATGCAAACAAATGTAAATTTAAATTACAACAAGTCAATTACATGGGTCATATTATATCAAAAGATGGTGTAAAAATAGATGATAAGAAAATCAAAGCTATTGTTGAAATGAAAAAACCTACTAATGTGAAAACTTTAGAAACATTCTTAGGTATGATTACATACATTTCTAAATTTATCCCGAATTTGTCAAACAAAACTTCAATTTTGAGAAAATTACTAAAGAAAGATGTTATTTGGCATTGGACTTCTGAGCATGACAAGGCATATGATGAGTTGATAAGCATATTAACTTGTAAACCAGTTCTTCAATTTTTTGATCCCAACAAGGAAATAGTATTGTCTGTAGATGCATGCAAGGATGGATTAGGTTGTGTATTACTTCAAAATAATTTACCGGTTGAATATGCATCCAAGTCATTGAACAGCACTCAACAAAATTATGCAATCATAGAAAAAGAAACATTAGCTATTCTGTTTGCATGTGAACGTTTCCATCAGTATATTTTTGGTAAACATGTAACTATAGAGAGTGATCATAAACCTCTTGAGAGTATTTTCAAAAAACCACTTAGTGAGTGTCCTGCTAGATTGCAGAGAATTCGTTTGAGACTATTGCAGTATGATTTTACTATTGTGTACAAACCTGGTAAGGATTTACTTATAGCAGATTGTTTGTCTAGAACACATTTCAATGCTTATGAAGATGATTCTCTTAGTGACGAAATTGAGTATCAAATATGTGTATTAACTGAGAATAATGAATTTGTCCAAAACTATTATGATAAGTTAGTGATTGAAACAGCTAAAGATGAAACTTTGTGTAAAGTAAAGGATATGGTAAATAAGGGATGGCCTGACAGTATCAAACAGGTACCTTCTGATTGTCAATCTTACTTCAGATATAGAGAAGATTTGTATATAGCTAACGATTTACTATTCAAAAATGATGGTATTGTTGTTCCAACAAATATGAGAAAGGAAATGTTGAATATTTTGCACTATAATCATATGGGCATAGAAAAATGTAAGTTAAGAGCTAGGAATAGTATATTTTGGCCTGGAATGTCTAATGACATCAGTAATATGATTTCTACTTGTGAATCTTGCGCAAAATTTAATAATTGTAACAGAAAAGAGTCATTTGTAAGTAGAGAAATTCCTGATAGTCCATGGCAAGAGGTAGGAATGGATCTTTTCAAACTTCAAGGAAAAAATTATGTTTTAATTGTTGATTATTTTTCCAAATATGTAGAGATAGGATTATTACAAGACTTATCAACTGAATCTGTAATTACAATCATGAAATCTGCTTTTGCTAGACATGGAATACCAAAAATTGTATGGAGTGACAATGGTCCACAATTGAAGTTGAATAATACTATATTTAATAAATTTGTCAATGAATGGAAATTTGTACATAAAACGTCAAGTCCTGAATATCCTCAATCAAATGGTATGATTGAAAGATCCCTACTTAGCATTACTAGAATATAGATGCACACCGTTATCAGCCACTTTGCAATCCCCCTCAGAGTTATTGATGGGTAGAAAAATTGATCATTTGATGCCTAATTTGAATCAATTTGTAAATAGAGATAAGTTCAAACATGTTAGAGATAAGTTGAAAGAAAGTCAGGAACGTCAAAAATATTATTATGATAGAGGAGCAATGAATAAAAAACCATTGAATATTGGAGACCAAGTTTTTGTGAATAAAAATTCTTCTAAGGAAAGGGAAAAAGGATTGGTATTAGGATTAGCTGATAGACCAAGATCATATCAAGTTCAGTTAGAGTCAGGACAAAGGGTTGAAAGAAACAGAAAACATTTGAATTCTTTCAAATCAAATACTCCATTTTATTTGCATGCCAATGATGATATCTATGATTCAGAAAATAATAATGAAAATTCAGATATGAATACAAATGAAAATGAAATCATCCCATTTGCTTATGATGTTGCTGATGATAGAATTGATGAAACTGATAATAGTAAGGTGAGTGAACGTCCAAAAAGAAATATTAAAGCTCCTAAATATTTGAAAGATTATGTTTTGTAAAAGTATTTTATTGATTATATTATGTAAGAAAATTATGTTTATGATATAAATTTCACTTGCAATATTGTGTTTGATTGAAAAATGAATTGAATGAATTTTGCTTTTGAAAAAGGGAGATGTCATGATAATATATATATTGATACTGTGATATCGATATATTGATGTAACTATTGAGTGTGTTTTGTATTGACTCTCAAATCATAAACTTGTACTTTGTGTGCTTGTGAGTTATGCTTAGTGCTTACTGAAATAAACATATCTTGGTGAATTAAACTTTGTGTTAATGATTAAACCTACAAACAATAAGTAACATAACACTTCCTTTGACTGTGATATGAATGTTCTAAATTTATGGTTCTTGATACTATAACAGTCACAATATTATCTTCTGTTAATATTATACTGCTGTAGAATTCTTCCACCTGAATATTGTTTTCCAATAAAGCTTCAAAGTTGATAACTTATAATGATTTCAAGACTGAAGACTGAAATTATATCTTGCACCTGACAAAGTGTAATAACTTAATTATTTATGTTTGACAAAACTCTATGTTTCGTTAAACAAAATTCATGAGTTAATTAAATGTATCTATGAAACAATATAGTTTATATATTGTTTCAGGCTTGCTGCAAATGCCATTACAAATGTAGGTCCTTGTCAGGTGACGATATTAAGAAGCTGCATTCTGAGTTTTCCAAGCTACCCTACAAATCTCAAGGATCCTACATAATGAGTCGCATCAACATAACCAAAATCGCTAAAAGACGTAATGGAAAGTATGAAGATCCCACTTTTAGTGAACGGCAAGTTTCAGCAACATATAACGTACCATCCAAGAATGGGAACATTCAAGTGTGCAATAATACCTTTTGTGCAATTTTTGGTATATCCAAAAAACGGAATGAGAACCTTCTGAACCGTGTTAAAATGGGGGACATTGTTTACAAAGATGGACGTGGAAAAAATCCTGCTTCTCGTCGTATCAAGTACACAGAGCATGACGTTGAGAAAATAAAAAATCACATACTTTCATTTCCCAGGGAAGAAAGCCACTATTCGGGACGTAAAAATCTCAAAGAGTATCTAAGTCCGGACATGAATATTCACAGGCTGTACCTGGCCTTCAAAAAAAAAAATACCCTGGTACACATGTGGATGGGAAGTATTATCGTCGAGTATTCAAAAAAGAATTTCCCAAACTAGGATTTAAACAACCAAGGACTGATACGTGCAAAGTTTGTGATAAGTTTAAGGCGGAAATAAGGGCATCAGCTGGGTCTGAAATGTTTGCATTGATATTGAAGAGAGACATTCATCACAGGAAAGCAGAAAAGGCATTGAAACTTTTGTCTTCTTCCATGCTGGAAAGCCAATATCCTGCTAGTTCTGTCACAACTGTAGCAATAGATATGCAACAGGTTCTCTTTACACCAACTTTAACGCATTCTAATATGTTCTATTCACGTCAACTTTCCAATTACAATCTTTGCATACATGTAGGGGACACTGCAAAAAGTTTCATGTGTATGTGGCATGAAGGGGTGGCAGGGCGGGGGGTAATGCCGTTGCTTTGTGTCTGATCAAAGTGCTTACTTCAGGCTTCACTCAAAAGAAAAATTTGGAGATATGGTGTGATAACTGTGCGGGACAAAATAAAAATCGTATGGTATTGATGGTTGTTATTTTTCTAGTTGGAAAAGGGTATTATGACAGCATTGATTTGAAATTCCTTGTATCCGGACATTTGTATATGCCCTGTGACAGGGATTTTGGAGTCATCGAGAAGAGGAAGAGAGTTTCTTCATGCATGATACCAGAAGAGGTGCAAGAAATGGTGCGCACAGCTAAGTTGGAAAATGCCTTTGACGTCTTAACTATGGAGAAAGAGGACTTTCTTGATATAACCAGAGCTAGTGACATCTACTTAAATACAACTTTGTTACAAATTTCAAATAAATCATGGATACAAGTTTCCTCTTCAGATTTACCGTTGATAAAGGCGCGAAAAACATTCAATGAAATGGAAGAATGGGACTTCAAGAACATTTTTAAAAGAGGGAAGTTCAATGATTTCATGTTAATGGAGGATTTTGAAGTGGACATGAAAATTACAGTGATTAGCAAAGAAAAGAAAAAAGATCTTCTTAATATGCTGGAATTTATGGATCATAAATATCACCAATTCTATAAAGACATTTGCAAATAGTTATTTTTTTACTTTTTCTATCTTTGGTGACAATGAATTTTTCAAACTTTTATTCTATTTTATTAATTTCTAAAATTTAATGACTACTTGCAAATATTCATGTTTTGATTATTACTATCTATAATGTATGCAATAAGTTCATTTTCAAGTTAAAAATATCAATTTCTATCATGTAATAAAGCAGCTGAATCTTATTTTGCTCCTCCTGAAAAATTTACTTTTTGGCACTTACCTCCTTTTCAATGTCAGGGCCTCTATTATTCACATAACAAGGTAATCAACAAGGAAGTGCAGACTACATTCTACAAAAACATAACGGTACATCTATAATGTAGGTGTATTCTACTACACTGATTCTAAAACAGGTTTTAGATGTTTGAATGTTAAAACACAAGAATCTCCCCACTATACTCACAAAAATAATTCTCAGAGTAGCATTTCTTCTGCTGATGTTATAAACACCAAATTCAATCCAATTTATTGCCTGTAAAACCCCCAACTACTCAACTAATTAACTATCAACACCCCTGTTACTACTACATTAGTTAACATCATAATCAATTATGATTAATTTACAAATTGAAACTTAAATCTCAAATTTAATAGATTATTGTTTACAACAATGGATTATATGAGATTCAAAGTAAGAAAATTAACAGTTTTTCTGACAGTAATTATTCAGAAATCTTTTTCAAAAGTGAGTTATATGTAAATTGTGGATAGCAGTTAGTAAACAAACTAGGCTACTTTATTCACAAACTCTTAGAAATGTTTAGGCTACATACGGAATTAGAGTAGGCCTACTGAAGTGAAAACCAGGTCTATTCAAATAAATGACATTTGTTGTGTAGCATGAGTTAAAAGCCTGTATTCTGGATCACCATTGATTGCATCAATATTGAGCAAATGATACATCAATATAATTGTCAAGTAAAAAAATTAAAAAATTGTGATAATGTAATGGGTGAGATAAGACTAAGAAATTTTTGTGTGTCGTCTGTAGTATTTATAGTCTGTACTATTATACTTTCCAGTAGTCTACCGCTTAACAGAGTTAAAGATGTGTATAATTAGAGAGTTCTTAAATTAAATGTGCCCTATGTACCGCACAGTGATACCAGAGTGACCTTTTCATCATGAAGATCCATTTCCAGAAGGGGGCCGAGAATGCAGAAGCCTATGGTCCAGCCCCCTTTCTATTGATGAAGGAGAGTTTTTGGTTTTAGTGAGTCGGGGGTACAGCTTCACTGTGCTCACCAATCTCCTTCTGAGAATGTGAAACCCCCACAAAACTTACCCACAAAGTTTGGATCTTGTGAGGAATCTGTTAACAGATTTCCTTCCCCTCACAATAAAAAAAAACATTATTGTTGTGGCCAGTTTGAATCTATCGACTTGTTGCTGCTTCCGTAAAGTACTGCTGCCTCTCGGCTATCTTTTGATTACTTGAATCTAGTTAGTTGGTTGTTGCGTCTTGGCTCAGATAGTGAGATGACCAGCTCAATTCGTTGTTTTGTAATTTGGACATTTTGTGTTAAATGTTAAACTTGTCACTATTGTATATACTTGGAAGAAGCAAGCAAAAGTATATTGAATGCTGCAAATCATGAAATATCATCACAGCCCCAATAAGATTGAAGACTACTTAAATTTGTAAATACAGTAATTGAAATCTGCTAGTGGATCCACTGTAAGTACGTAAATCTGTATGAATCCAGCCTACAAAAAACTGGTGAGTAGTTTTCAATTCTGTATAATATTTTGTATTGTTCTCTTCAAGCGCCTGTATAACTATAGAATTGACCCATTTGCAGTAATTTCAATTTCTATTGATAATTTAAAACATACAGTCCGCTATTGTTCTATTCAAATATTATTTTCAAATATTTCGCTCTTATTGCTGAGTTTACCTAACATTTTTGGTCCTCCGGGCAAGATAATCATTGAATTAATGATTTTGATTAATTTGGAAACTTGCTTTTTTCAAGTATATTTTGTATTTTGACGTCCTATTGTGCAGGCTAGGGCATGCTTGTTTGTGTACAGTCGCTGTTTGCTACATCTTGAAAGCACTCCTGTTATCTCTGCCGAACGCTGGACTACTATCTGTTGTTATCAAATACCGCAGATAGTGACATTGTTATTGGAAGCTACTGTGGTGTAGCGTTTGTGTTGAATGAATCTGTTTTTTGCTAGACTCATAATTATCAAAACAGAAAGACATAAACTTGGATGTCTTTACTTATTTTTCAAGTTAATATAGTGTTTGCTTTCTGGTATGTTTCAATTAATAGTGTATAGTGTCATTCGGACAGCTTTCAATCGATATTATCCTCAGTATTCACTTGTCAATTTGTATGCTAACTTGTTTATCATCAATCGGATGGGTACAAGTATTTTCAAAACTTGTTGAATTATTAGTTGCACTTTGTATAATTTGTTGGCTACAAATTGTTGAGCTGATTGGTACTCTAGTTTCAATATTCTCTACTCGATGACGTGGACAGAAGCGTTGCATTCTGCATGCTTTATTTGTCTGTTGAACGCTTGAACACGTGTGTATGGTGTATCAAACTAATGGCTCAATCGAGAAAAGGCGTAAAAGATTGTCGTTTTTATTCAAGTAGAGGCGAACAAATATTTAATTCTGTTTTGGATTATTATCCTTCTATATTTGATCGTGGTGAAGATGCAAGTGAGAATACAACAACTGGTCAAAATGTCAGCAGAAACGCAGATTTGTGTGATACTTCTTCACTGTTATTTTATTGTTCTCATCAATGGTTATTGAATTGGAAACCAATCATGTTAAATAAATACATCAAACTTATAAAACAAGGGCTTTATACATGGGTTTGGTTACTTTGTGTAAGTAATAAACATTACTTTGGTCGTGATCATACAACATGCAAGTATTCCATGCACAATTCAAGCTCTAAGTTAATCCTACTTTCAGAGAAAGGTTGCAGGGAAGGTTGCAAAGAAAGCTTGCAAGATTTAACATAGAATGAACCTACTACATGTTTGAAAAACTTGCTTGTGATATGACCACGACCTAAGAGTTGAGGTTGTAACTATTGCTACTAGGCTACAGTAGGCTACTCATGTTACAAATTCTTACTAGTATAAACATATTTTAGAAAATTCACTAGAGACACTTCAGAAATCTTTTAGAAAAATATCTGGTTTCACAACCCTTTTCTCTTATTTCTGTGCAGGAAACACATAATATGAAGGAAAATATAAGTGCTAGAAGTGCAGATTCCAGCCCAGCGCCATCACTCACAGAATTGGAGGTTTGTATTTTTGAAATTTTGCTTATCTTGAAAAAAAAAAGAATTACTAATTCAAATGGTTTATCCACAATCAAAAGATCGATTCTCAATTTGATTTTCATTTCAATGTAGAACGTTCTCAAATGCTGATACAAATTGGCTAGAAGGCTAGAACATTTTCAACAATTTTGAAATGAACTAGAACACTTGCCTAATTACTGAAGAATGACGGAAAAATTTTACACACAAATTATTATACAAATAATTCTCGTCTGCCTTTCCAATTACAAAGACTGATCAAGTTATGTCAATTTTATTGCCTTTAGTAGGCTTACAATACATTTCAAAATTAATTATTATTGGATAATAGAATATAATGACTTCTTTATTTTTATAATGTGGCGAAGTTTGTACAATACTGTTCACTGAACCAACTATGGAGTATCTTTATAGCTCTAATCAACAATCATAATCAAGTTATATTATTATTTTCAACAGGCTATGAATCCGTGGATTGATGAGTTGATGAATGATGATTTGATTCCAAGTGAATGCCCAAGCAGAGCCATATCTCCATTCCACAATGAGACTTCAAAAATGACACAGGTAAGAAATACTTCAAGCCCATTCTTCTATCAACCTAATAAATTAGTAGTCTTCAATTGAAATATACAATTACTAAATTATCTTGAATTAAAACATACAATTACTGAATCGATAATCAAAATATTGAATTAAACTAGTTATACAATTACTGAATCAAGAATATTATCTTGAACTTGGGATTACAGAGTTATTCTACTATTGTTGCTGATGCCAAAAAGCTAGGCAGTTTTGTCTGCCATTCGTGCACTCCAACAGCTGATGTCGTTTAGCTGGCCGAGGTGATGTTTTTGAAATCAAAAGAGGCAATATGTAATGTATTTTGTATTTCATAATAAGTAAAAGAATGATTATTTTATATTTATGTTATTATTTTGTATTGCTGGGTTGGCAGCAGTGTGTGCCAACCGCTCTCTGCACTTTCTGTAAATTCAAAGATGGCGAGGAAATAAAAAATATGTGAAGTGAACAGTCTTTTATTTGGTAATGAGTACCTACTACAAAATATTACAATTTGGCGACGAGGTAAATTGGTGAATATTAATCGAAATGTCTTTGCCGGGTTCTGCTAGTGCAACTCCTACCGTTATGGGAACGATAGGAGCAATAAACGAGTATCGGTTACAAGACAACTGGGAGCAGTGGTGCGATCGGCTAGAACAATTTTTCCTATGCAACGACGTGTCGGACACCAAAAAGGTACCTATTTTCCTGACGATGGTGGGTGCTGAGGGTTATTCCTTACTTTGTGATCTGTGCTCACCAGAGAAGCCAGCAACAAAATCCTTGAACACTCTTCAAAAGTTAATGTGTGACTACCTACAACCTAAACCATTGACGATAACAGAACGCTATAAATTTAAGGAGAGAAAGCAGCTGTCTAACGAAGGTATTGCATCGTTTATCGCAAATTTGAGAAAACTTTCCAAAAATTGTGATTTCGGCGATAAATTAGATGAACATCTAAGAGACCAGATTGTATGGGGCTTAAAAGAAGAACATATCAAGAAGCGTTTACTAGGAGAGGCGGATCTAACCTTCCAGAGAGCAGTAGAGTTGGCTTTGGCCCTGGAGACGGCGACGCATGATGTGGGGGAGTTAAGTGGTAATTCGACCGCGGATGATGAACTACAACAAAAATGAAAGACGGCAACCCAGTTTCCAGATGAATTCCAGATTTCAGAAGACTAATCAAGGAGGAAATTTCAATCGGTCCAGCCAAGCAGAGAGTAAGAACATGGGACAAAATAAAGGGGTATGTTATTGCTGTGGTAAGTCCAATCACTATTCACCACAATGTAAACATAAAAATAAGAAATGTGATAATTGCGGGAGAGTAGGACACTTAAAAGTAATGTGTAGATCAAAAACTTCAGATTGTAAACTCAAAAGCAATGGTGATAAATTTGTAAAGAAACAGTCTTTGAATCAAATTAATGATGAACTAAGTGAGCAATTAGCCCATTCATCTATTTTTTTCAATGAAACAACCCCGGATGTGACTAAAAATAATTTCTACATTAAACCGTTGAGTACTATACTTACTGTTGAAGGTAAAGATATTTCATTTGAAATCGATACAGGTTCAAGTATTTCTGCTATTTCGTTTAAAGATTATGAGAAATATTTCAAAAACTTACCAATGATAGACAGTTCGATCTCACTCAAGAGTTACGTTGGTGATCCTATCAAACCAATAGGTATATTAAAAACTAATGTAGTCTATGGTTCTATTTCAAAATTGCTTGAATTGTATGTCATTCCAAAGGGAGGTCCACCGTTAATTGGTAGACAATGGATGGCTGACTTGAATTTTAATTTCAATCAAAATGTAAATGAATCTGTAAATGCTATTGAATTATCAAATGTGGATAATAATGCTATGAAAGGTAGGAATATCCTTATGAGTAGATATCCTAATGTTTTTTCCGACAAACTAGGACTTTACAATAAAACCAAATTCAAGTTGTATTTAAAGGATGAGGCATCTCCGAAATTTTCAAGCCTAGACAAGTACCTGTTAGTTTGAAAGAGAAAATTGAAAACGAATTGTCAAGATTAGTTGATTGTAAAATTCTAGAACCAATTGAGAATAGCGAATGGGGAACTCCTATTGTTCCAGTTTTGAAACCTGATGGTACCATAAGAATTTGCGGTGATTATAAGGTAACAATTAATCAGCATTTGAAAGTTGATAGATATCCTATTCCACGAATTGATGACTTATTTTTAGCACTTAAAGGAGGTGAAAAATATTCGAAAATTGACCTATCTCAAGCTTATCAGCAAGTTGAATTAGAAGATGATTCTAAAAATATTGTGACAATTTCTACCCATAAAGGTTTATTTAGATATAATCGTTTACCTTATGGTGTTTCTTCTGCTCCAGGTTTATTTCAAAGAGAAATGGAAAAATTAATTTTAGGTATTGATGGAGTTGTATGCTTTCTTGATGATATTTTTGTAACAGGAATTAATGATAAGGAACATTTCTCACGACTTGATAAGGTAATTTCTAGACTTAATGATGCAGGTCTGACTGTTAAACAAGAGAAATGTGCGTTTTTCCGAGATAGTGTTAGTTTTTTAGGCTATACTATTGATAAAAATGGTTTGCATCCTGCTGTGAGCAAAGTTGAAGCTATTAAAAATGCACCAGTACCGAAATCAGTAACTCAGCTGAAATCATTCCTAGGTATGGTCAATTATTACTCGAAATTTATTCATAATATTTCTACTGTCCTCAATCCTTTGTACAAATTACTGAAGAATGATGTTAATTGGGTTTGGGAAAAGAACAAGAAAATTCGTTTAATAAAATCAAAGAGTTGATGTGTTCAACTAAGGTATTAGTACATTTTAATCCAGATTTGGAAATCAAATTGACTTGTGACGCATCTCCTTATGGAGTTGGTTGTATTCTATCTCATGTAATGCCAGATGGACAAGAAAAGCCTTTAGGATACGCTTCACGAACGCTATCTAAAGCAGAGTCTGGCTATAGTCAAGTAGATAAAGAAGCTCTAGCTATTATTTTTGGTATAAGAAAATTTCATCAATTTTTGTATTGTCGTAAATTTATTCTTGCTACTGATTATAAACCTCTAACTTCTATTTTTGGTTGTAAGAAAGGTCTACCTATAATGGCAGCTAGTAGATTACAGCGTTGGTGTTTATTTTTATCATGCTATGATTATGACATCCAATTCATTAATGGAAACAAAAATTGTGTAGCTGATGCATTGTCTAGACTACCTCTCAAGGTCAATGATGAAATTCATCAGGATGATTTTACATATTTGAATCTAATAGAAGAAACAGTATCTCTATTCAATGAAATTGATGTCAGTAAGCAAACGCAAAAGGATCCTATTCTATGTAAAGTGTATAATTTGATTTTGAATGGATGGATTCAAATACCATCAGATGTTGATTTTTTGAAACCGTATATTTCTAGGAAAGATGAACTGTATATTGAGAAAAACTGTATTATGTGGGGACATCGAGTTGTTGTACCACACAATCTTAGAAATTATGTCTTACATGAGTTACATAGTAGTCATCTAGGTGTTGTAAAAATGAAATCTATGGCAAGATCTTATGTGTGGTGGCCTAAGTTAGATCATGATATTGAAGAGATCAGTAAAAGTTGTAAATTATGTTTGAGTGTAAAAAGTAATCCTCCTAAGGCAGTTCTACATAATTGGGACTGGCCTAGTGGTCCAGGACACCGTATTCATGCAGATTTTCTAGGTCCTTTTGCTAGTAAAATGTATTTAGTAATTACTGATGCTCATTCTAAGTGGCCTGAAATTGTTGAAATGAAAAATATTACTACTGAATTGACTATTCAAGCTTTTCGAGACTATTTTGCTAGATGGGGTATTTGTTATAAATTAGTAACAGATAACGGCCCTACTTTTACTTCAAAAGAATTTGACATTTTTATGAGAAATAATGGTATTGTACACATGAAAACGGCTCCTTATCATCCTGCAACCAACGGTGCAGCGGAAAATTCTGTAAAAACTTTTAAAAAGAGTATTGAAGTTTTGTTGAAATCAGGTTTACCTATCAAAGAAAGTATTAGTAGATATCTATTGTATTATAGGAATGCACCTCATTGTACAACCGGCAGGACACCTGCTGAATTGCATATTGGTAGGAAGTTACGTATGCGTTTAGATAGAATTAGACCAAATAGTTCTATTGATGTTGATAAAAAACTTGAAAGTCAAAGACAGTTTTCAAGAGGAAAACGCAATGTAAAATTTTCAAAAGGGAAAATGTTATGATTAAAGATTACAGATCGGGTGAATGGATTGAAGGTAAAATTTTGAATGAAATTAGCCCAGTTACTTATAGAGTTGAAACTGATAAAGGATTTGTATGGAAAAGGCATGTGGATCAACTTCTTCCATTATTGGAAAAGGATTTCAATACCAAAATGTTTGATAATAATAGCTCAAGTGTATTTATTCCTGAATTGTCAAA
Source organism: Sogatella furcifera (assembly GCA_017141385.1). Classification (NCBI taxonomy): domain Eukaryota; kingdom Metazoa; phylum Arthropoda; class Insecta; order Hemiptera; family Delphacidae; genus Sogatella; species Sogatella furcifera. Next base: position 27,495,273 of record CM029552.1, on the reverse strand, counting down.
TAATAAAGATTATCTTGGTGTTTTGCCAGATACAAGTATTGCAGAGTCAATGAGATTTGTACCATCTGAAAATAATGTTGTACCAGATGCAGATACTAATGCAATTTCTAACAACGATGTTTCTATTGTAAATAATGATGTAGAGATTCCAAACTTAAGACGTTCTAACCGTACTGTGAAACCAAGAGTTGTCCTTGATTTGTAATTTTGAAATTTGAAATGTATCCTTGAAATGAAATTCTATTGATTATGTACTTACCGGACTTGACCTTTACCGAATGTGACTTAAATTTAAGAGGAGGAAGGTGTAATGTATTTTGTATTTCATAATAAGTAAAAGAATGATTATTTTATATTTATGTTATTATTTTGTATTGCTGGGTTGGCAGCAGTGTGTGCCAACCGCTCTCTGCACTTTCTGTAAATTCAAAGATGGCGAGGAAATAAAAAATATGTGAAGTGAACAGTCTTTTATTTGGTAATGAGTACCTACTACAAAATATTACACAATAGATGCATTACAGCTGTTAGTAGGTTACAATACGTTCAAGAGACCCACAAAACCGCCAATTTTTTGGCATCAGCTATAATACTGTTGCTGCAAGTGGTACAGCAGTAGGGAAGAGATTTCGAATAATTCAACTATGTTTTTATTTAAATTTATCTTTAGTTTCAATCTTATTGATATGTTTTGAAAATTGACAGTTTCGAATAGATTCCAGTAATCTCAGATATGACTGAGTAATAAAGAAATTACATTAGGCCTATGAAATAAAATGGGATTTCTTTATTGATTGATTTCAGAACAGACAAACATCAATGGTGATGATCCTTCAGCTGCCAATGAAGATGATTATAATGATTGTGATCTTCCGTTTATACCACAATCAAGGATTACTGGAGACAGCAGTTCTAGTGACGAGGATTCCATTCCATCAATGCAAATTAATTCCAACACAAACAGCAACAGACAACATGTGACTATCTCTAATCCTCTAGTCCTAGTGCCATACAGTGACAGTGATGATTCTGACAGTATTGGAGATAAATTACCAGGAGATCGTACCAGGGGTAAGAAGAGTCAGAAAAGAGCAAACATGGAAGAAAAATGTTAGAAAATTGAGACGTTTGAGCGGAAAGAAATATCTCACCACCATTAATGGTAAAGAACATGCTTCCAGAAGTGTCAAACCTCCCTGCAAAAATTGTAGGCTCAAATGCCCAGAGAGAATCACAGAAGAAGTACGATCTAATATCAATAAAGAGTTCTGGAGTCCCGAAAGATCATGGGAGTGCAAAAGGCAGTTTGTTAATTCTTGTATGAATGTAAAGGACATCCAACGTAGAAGACCAACTAATGACGATTCAAAGAAAAGAACAAAATCAATTGATCATTTCTTTTCAGTTGATGGGAATAAAATCAAAGTTTGTAAAGCATTTTTCCTATCAACCCTATGCATTTCAGAGACATTTTTACGAAATTCCTTGAAAAAAATTTCTGATGTGGGCCTCATAACAGAGGAAAAAAGGGGAAAGCACAAGCCTTCAACTAAAATTTCAGAAGACATAATTGAAGGCATTAAACAACATATCAATAAGTATCCAAAATACGAGAGTCACTACAGTAGAGAAAAAACAAACCGTCTTTATCTTGGCCATCACTTGAACATTTCTATTATGAACAAAAATTACTTAGAAGAGTGCAAAACCAATGGTGCAAAAGAAGGCAAAGAATGGATTTTCAGAAAAGTTTTCAACGAAGATTTTAACATTTCATTCAAATTACCTAACAATGATACATGTGACACATGTGACCTTTATGCTTGTAAGCTGAAGAGTGCAAAGACGGATGAGGAGAGAATAAAGGATGAACTAAATGAACATCAAAAAGACGCTGAGTCACGATATAAACTAAAAAAAGAAGACAAACTTGAAGAAAAAGATAGAACTGTGAAAGTGGTCATGGCAGACCTCCAAAAATGTCTACCTACTCCAAACTTATCAAATTCCCAAAGCTTCTATTTGAGAAAACTTTGGACTCTAAATTATACAATTCATAGCTCTAATAAAACCTACTGTATACTGGGATGAATCGACAGCAGGTCGCGGTGGCAACGAGATAGCCTCTTGCTTCTACACATGGGAAATTGAGGCAGGGTTGAAAGATGACCCAGATTTAGAAAATTTGATTGTGTGGATGGATAGTTGTCCCGGGCAGAATAGAAACTTGATGATGGTGTTGATGTACATGTGTCTATTGAAAATAAGTAAAACAATAAGTAAAAAAACATTATCGAGGTCCTAGCCAAATAAGAACTCTAATTGACAACATCAGCTGTTAGAGAGCACAAGAGGCCCACGAAACTACCTAACTATTTGGCCTCAGCTATACAATACACATCTTAAGATTTTGAAAACTTGAAAAATTTCAAGTTTGTATGTTATCTGAAATTTGAATTAAGAAAGTACATACACACAGAATACCTAGAACTTTATTGGTAGTAGGATTTGAGCTTGATTTAAATAACATTGACTGATTATTGGATTATTTAATTCTTATGTAATTGTGAAAATTTAATTAACAAGCATAATAATTAAAACAATAAGAAGAATATTTCTACCATGTAAAACATTGAAAACTGGAGTTACTACTTTTTGGTTCTCAACTTTTCAAGCCGAATGTGCCACGTTTCTGAGGACCAAAAAGTATTAACTCCGTTTTCTCAAAATCTGAGTGAAATACGACAAAAATAACTACACCAGGGTGTAAATATCGTGAATTAAACATAATATATGCTAATTAGAAAATTTGACAGTGATGGGGTGTTTAGAAATTGAAGAGAATGCAGGAAAAAAGAAGTTTTTGGGCTCTCCTGAAAAAGTGTTGTTTGTGAGTTAAGTTCCTTTGGCTCTGAGGTCCAGACTATTTTTAGGGATCTCCTACTTCTATATGAGATAGGACTTTATTGCTTACACTATTTCAGCAAACAATTTCAATGCACTTAGCCAGAAAGTTGTATCTCATAAATATTGCAAAAAAAATTCTGCTATTTTCACATGATAATTAGGCCTAGTTGTAGGAACCCTATTTAATATGATTAGTGAGAAAAGACATAAACATTATTTCATTTTACTTTGTGCAGGATAGATTTAAAGTAAAACCTCTCTACCCAACAATTATTGCAATTTCCTAAGATAAGTTACATCTTTTACGCTTACAAGGGCAGTATAGTCTGAACAGATTCATCTGTCTCTCATTGTGTTTCCATTGTAACTCTGGAGTGCTCAGAATAGAAGTGTCTAGTCCACATCTATTCCGTTTGTAGTTTGAACCTGGCCTTACCAAAAGATCGATTTATACTGTGAAAGGCCTGTTTTGTGGGATCTGGGCTGTGCAAATTACAAGGATAGAAACTTGGAAAACTATGCTTGGTCAGAGATTGCATTGGGCATGAGAATGGGAAAAATTGAGATGCAGAATAAGATGAAAAAAGTAATAAGCCAGCTTCAACAAGAAACGAAAGTGAAACTGGCGGCAAGGGGTAGCACAGGCCACCTATGCCTTGAACAACTGAGGCCCCCTGCTGCAAGGTTGCTGCTAGCCATTGACACCAAGAGCGCCACTCAACAGTAGCCACGCCACGCCACGCGCTGCTATCAAAACAAACAGATCTGGAGCCAATGTCAAAATCAATTGGTTTGCCTTTGAACAGCTGTTGTTTTTGACAAGAGTCAAATATTATCAACAAATGTCATTGGTTAACAATTGAAAATTCATTTTTCTCTTATTAAATTTTGTTAATATACAAATACATTACCTTCAGAAATTAAACATGATATGAAAAGAGGAATTCTATCAATCAAACAGAGGAGGGGGGGTTAATTCAACAAAGTAATCCCCAACTCAGCATTAGAACAATCTCAGAACCAATCTTATGCAGTTACTGGAGGATTGATTGTTTGACAAAAATGAACAAGCAACTCAGAAATGGCTGCTCCTCTATCCATTTAAAAGTAGAATTACAAGGCATTTCCTCCACATCTCAAAATACAAGTAGACTCATCAAGTGATATCAACTGCCATGATGAACGGACACAACTGTCAGAAATTGCGTTGGGCATGAGAATGAGAAAAATTGAGATACAGGATAAGATGAAAAAGTAATAAGCCAGCTTCAACAAGAAACAAAAGTGAAACTGGCGGCGAGGGGTAGCATAGGCCACCTATGCCTTGAACAACTGAGGCCCCCTGCTGCGAGGCAGGGCCGTAGACAGACAGGTTTTTATGGGTCATTTGCCCGGGGCCCAGAAAAATTATATTAAAATTTTTTTAATCAATCATACAAGTTCATAATGATAAGCCCATGAAAATTAACCTTTTTTCAACTAGAATTCAATTAGACTTGATTTCTTGATCTACTCAACCATTATAATTAATTGTTTTAAACATACCATACATTTCTAAAAAGTGGAATAAATTAAAAAACTCCATATATTGTTTTTTTTAAAAAATAATTTCCTATTTATGGACGGAATTACACAATAATAGTTCTATGAATCTATGATCATATCTGATCAGAAAGAGATGAAAATATGGTTTCGTATTTTCATCTCTTTCCATATTATCAGATATGATCTCATAGAACTATTATCGTTAATACCGGCCTATTCAGGCCCAGACAGTCCATCCTGAGTGGTAACCTGGCAGTCACCAAGGGCCCATGATCTCAGGCCCCAGAAAGTTGATAGCTCTCTTTGCCCCGGTCTTTAGTTGTTATTTTAATATAGTCTGTCCAAGCAGAGGAAACCCTCTGGCAAGATGGGAGAATGACTCCAGCTTGGTCAATATTTGTTCAAGACGGTGGTTTCAATAGTAGATCAAATTGCTTCCTACAAATTTGAGATCAAATTGATAATTTTTAACCAATATTGACCGAGCTAGAGTCATTTTCCCATTTTGCCAGAGGGTCTTCTTTGCTTGGACAGACTATACTAACCAGGGCTTGATTTCAGGGGGAACGCGTGGAGCGACGCTCCCATACCTTTTTTCTCAAGAGAAAAAATTAGAAACAACAATAATTTTGTTCGGTTTTTATTTTCAATGTTATTTTTGTCAGTCACTAATTTTAAAATGTTTGATAACTTTGTATTTAATTAGAACATATTATTACACGTTATTGTAAAGAGTTGTTATTCCAACATAATGCAATTTTATTCTGAATCATGTTTTATTCTTGAACCGAATATTTCAAAACTTGAGGGAAATTCAGGCCTATGTAGATTATACAATGTTGTTGAAATGGTGAAAACCATGCCTGGTCCAAAAAAGCCATGTAATTTTTATTCATTCTTTAAAATTGTATTATTAGTTTTATAAAAAACAGCTACAAAACATTGCCCAGATTTGCTAAAAACGCTCCAATTCAAGTGTGATTTTTGGAAATTTTTCTGTGGGAGGATGTTACCTTCTTGTTTCAACACTTTTGAAAATAGGACGTTTAAAATCAAAAACATGGGGAAATTTTATATGAATCTGCTATGAGGGGCCCGGTCAGGCGATTTTGCCCAGGGCCCGTAATTCCTGTCTACGGCCCTACTGCAAGGTTGCTGCTAGCCATTGACACCAAGAGCACCACTTGACAGTAGCCACGCCACGCCACGCGCCGCTATCAAAACAAACAGATCTGGAGCCAATGTAAAAATCAAGTGGTTTGCATAAATGAACAGCTGTTGTTTTTGACAAAAATAAAATATTATCAACAAATGTCATTGGTTAACAAGTAAAAACTCATTTTCTCTTATTAAATTTTGTTATTAACACGCTGTTAATCACAAAAGTTATTAACAATAAATTGTGTTATATCAACACCAGTGTAAACGTGGCTCAACAGGTACTGTGATTGAGATTTTTATTCAATAATATACTCTGATTTAGTAACCCTAGTCAAAAATAAAATATTGAATGAGAATTATAATCAACAAGTGTTATCAGTGATTTATTGCATGTATTTCACAATTACTGGATGTGCTTTAGCTCAATCTGAGCTGACCAAAACATTTTATTATTATTTTGAATATATGTGGACATGCATTTTTAACCACATTCTTGGTTACCATGTTCATGAGTCACTGTCTAACCTTCAAATAAGTTAATAAAATGAATGTAATCTTCTAATCTTCAGTTCTATGAATTAATGAAAAACATAACAAAACTACAAAGCATTAGAAGGCCTAGATAATCATCACTATTATTTCAAACATAACTGCAAACTGTTTCGACTGTACAGTATCTTGATTCCATGAGACAGTAGGCTAGTTAAAATAGAATTCCTAGAAGTAGCTAAGCTGGAAAAAAACATTGTGAATTGTCAAAGAAACTGTCATGATCAACAGTTCAGGGAATGGACCTTCAATGACCTCAACACATATTGTACAATAATTACAATGAGATATCATCAAAACACAACAGAAAATATGTAGTGTTTCGAATTTATGAATAAACTCCTCTGGATGTGTTGTCCAACATCCAGAGAAATTATTATTTTTATAGAATATGTTTTTTTTCTATAATTATTTTCTAGGACTGCATCCACGCAGACTTTGCAGTGAGTTTGCAGGCACTTTGGAAAGAACATTGACTGTTTGCAATGGACAACTTTGACACAGAGTTATTCATCAGCACAAGTAATATACAACCAGCGATTTGGGAAACTGCTTCAGAGTCCTATCACGATAGGAATAAGAAGAGAGCAGATTGGGAGGCAGTATCAGAGGTAGTAATCAAGGGGTTCAAGGAAAAATCGGATATAGAGAAAAATTATATAGGTAAGTGGCTGATTTTTTCACCATCTTGTACGCATATAAGGCCCAAATATTATTATCAGTTGTTGTTTATTCCAGAAAATAGAGGCTTTCAATGTATGGCAAGCTGCAAGTTGATCAAAACGGATTACTTTCTATCAATAAGTGTACAAAAAAAAATTTTTTATAAGAATAGTTGGAATGTGGAAATGATAAATTTGATGTTGCTTTGGGGGAGAGCTGATTCCAAATCTGAAATCAAAATTCTTTTATTTCCTTTTTTTCAGATTTAGCTTTCTGTAGAGAGGCTGCAGGGGTGTTACGCCACTGGGCTGAATGAAGATTCAAGGGTACAATGGCAAACAATGAGAGAATAATGGGAAAGGACAAGATTAAAAATCAACAGGATGACAAAAAGGATGAAAAAGCTAATACCAATTTGGGGAGGGGAATTCTCCTTTGCTTCTTCTCGGTCAATCCAGCACAAAGAATATATCAACTCAAAACCCTCCTGGCTCAACACAAACTAAAACTTTAAAAGGTATATTTGAGCTTTTTATTATTACAGATTGTAATGCTAGTTGTTGATATGTTGAGAGAATATTATTGCAGTACCCTACCGTAGGTATTCTTTGTTTATTTTACAACACAAAGCTGGTTGAATAAAATATACTGTATAACCGTTAAAGAATTCAAAAATATAATGTAAATGTTTTATATTTAAAGTGAAGTCATTATGATGGCGCTTGTACCTGATGAAATTAAAATATTAGGTGTATCAACTGTAGACAATACAATTGAGAATGTACCAGATGAAAATGAATTAGAACCACAGACAAGACTGGAAAGACAGACAAGACTGAAAAAGACAGAAAATTCTTATGATCATTTTAATGTTGGATAATTGAAACAATGGCTTAGAATAAAGAACCTTGTACGTCAATTTAAAAAAAATTTTTCATTGTTGGTATGAAGACCACATAATTCACAATATTCAGCTGTTAAAATAATATCAAGAGCGTTATTATGACCTCTGGTGGAGGAAAAACAAACCACGTACATCAGTGGGTTGTCACAGACAGTTGGAAGA